>NW_006500353.1:2444277-2455546 GCF_000471905.2 Amborella trichopoda
TTGACTCTTTAAAATCTAATTTTGAGATGGATTTTGGGACCCAATTTTTAAGGACATGTAATGTCTAACATGGAGATCATGAATATAAATAAATACATAAAATTTAAGGAATAAAAATAGTAATTTTATGAAGAAAACATTTAGACCGTTAGTTTCAACTATTTTTAGATGAACCACCTATTTGCATCGATCTTTAAGATGGTTGATTTATACTTGGGACAACAAATTGTCGAAATGTAATCCCGCCAGCATGAGACAATTTTTCTTTATTTTTTTTGTACAAAGAGGTGACGACCACTCTTGTTAGATTTCAAATCGAGCGGTTGTAAGAGTTTTATTGACTAAACTCCAAGTTTTTAAAAAATTATTGAACATCGCAACATACTTCAAACTATCTAATTTGACATTTAATGACTAAAAGTACTTGTGACCTCCTTGTATCTAAGGGTGGTAATGGGCGGGTCAAGTCTAGGTTTGTTTGGACTCAAACCTGGAACCGATTGATGCCAAATCCGACCTGATCCCAATATTAAAATATCTATATATTCAACCATATTAAATATATTTCATATATTAGTACAGTTTATATAAGGCCTAGGCCCTAAACAATCAAAGAAAGGCACATCCTCAAATAGTGTCAAAATATGTCATTTCAGTATAAAACATACTTGAGATGGCCTGAAAAATTATTTTTATATCTAATTATGAAGTTTAAAGCTTCAAAAATAGTGTAGATCGAGAGATCTATGAACACTTGAAAATCTTGAAAATTGACGGTCTAGGTAATGCAATACAAGATGCACTATTTTAAGACTTGAAGTCCTTTTTTTTTTTATGTCCATGCATCTCAAGATGGAGATAATTGGACTTGAGGGTTTTTTGGCATAAAAAAAAAAAAATTATATTGAAATTTTGAGGTGTGCTTTAAGTTGATTGTTTAGGGCCTCAACCTTATATAAACTTTTTCCTTCATATATTGGGACTTAGAAGTTAAGTTTTAGGTCCAAGATTTTGACCTAAATCCAACCTGCCTGGTTCAATTTTTAGACCCATACTCGGAACCGGATCGGATCTACTCCTCGGGCCTTGGGTTGGGTCCGACCCACTACCACCCCTAAAATTGTATTAAAGATAAATAATCTCTAAACATTCTCAAAATTGTAAGGAAAAAGTTTATATAAGCTGTGAAGGTTATACTATACAAGTAAGAATCTACTGAGATGGTTTTTCTTATGATGTAAAATCTTCAAATTGATTATCTTGGCCTTGAGATTCATAGACATATATATATAAAAAAGGATTTTTAATCCTAAAAATAATTCATCTCCTAACACATTATCTAGACCGTCTATTTTCAAGATTTTCAAGTGTTCATAGATCTACTTGATCGCCACCATTTCTAAAACTTTAAATTTCATAACTAGAGATAGTAATAAGTTTTCATATCATCACAAGACTTTGCAACAATGTTGTTAAATTCGCTTCGCTTTGGCCGAAGAGGCTGAAGCCTTCAAATTTTATGCATATACCGAAGCGAAGAGAACCATGGTGTTGCCACTTCGATCATATTTGAGCTAAAAAGGAATAATTATATAAAGTATTTTTGAAATTGTTTTTATTTTTATTTTTTTTCATTATTTTATATATTATATATATAATAAAAGGTGTGGTTTGTATAGAGCCTAGGCTCTAAACAATCAAATTAGAGCTTACCTTCAAATAGTTTCGAGAAATGTAGTTTCAATACTAAAAATATTTGTGATAGCCTTAAAATATATTTTCATCTTTATTTATAAAGTTTAAAGCTTTAAACACAATGTAGATCAACATATCTATTAAAACTTAAAAATCTAAAAAATTGGCAGTCCAAAATTGCACCACAAAATATACTATTTTCAAATTTTAAAATCCATTTTTTCTCATGTCACACACATCTTGGCAATGAGATGATCAATTTGGGTATACTTGGGCATCGAAACAACCTCCTCGAGTGAAATTATTGAGGTAGTCTCAAATTTGATTGTTTAGAACTCTGCTCTATAAATGTGAGGTAGTCGCATTCTTTGTGGGCATAGCCTGCCCACTGGTAGTAATGGAGTACAGATGATAGAGGAAGGGGATTGATTTGAAGGAGATCCGCTCCGATCACAGGTTTCTCTCGTCTTCTCCAGCTATGACAAGGTCCTCTCTCTCTCTCTCTACAATCTCAAAACACACACACTCTCTCTACAATCTAGAAAACAAACTCTCGTTGCTTCTCCCTCTATGGATTCTCTCTCCACAACACCTGTGTTGTTTTAGATATTATAACATTGCTCTGTATGCTCTATATCTCGACCATATCTCCTTTGCAACCTTTCTCTCTCTACGTGCAGTTGTACTCTTATCACTTTCTCTCTCTACGATTTCAGCTGCTTCCTCTCTCTCTACAGCTGCAGCTACTCTCTCTCTCTCTAACGTTCGACTGTAGATTATGCGGGTCATAGGTAGAACGTACAGTCCAAATGCATTGCATGGCAGGGATTCTTACTATAAAATCTATTGGGGACATCTGGTTCATCCAAATATGTATTTTTTTCTCCGTTCTCCTTATTGTTTACTTTTTTGTTTTTCTAAATTTATTGGGTTTTTTCATGTGATTTTCTCCTATTTTTACTTCATTTTTTTGCAGGCTATTCTGTCTCTTATTTATTTATTTTCCAGAAGTAGAACTTCAAAGTGACCAGAAATGGATTTCAAGCTAAAAGGGAATAACTTTTTTTGCATTTCTCTTGCGCTAAATGAAATATCTTTAATTGAGGAACATTGTGTGCTTAAATGGTCTTACATGGTGTTGTTTGGACAATTTCACTCAAAGGATTAAATTTGGACTAATAGTAATTCCAAATGAATTTGGACTAAAAGAAATTCCAAATGAATGAATAAGGGAAAAATAATAATCTAGAAAACAATCAACTTATGGCCTAATCTGGGAAGCATCGATCATCAATGTATAGCATTAAATCCGCATGATTCAATTTTCTAACAAAATCTTGAATTGGTTTCACGCTTCAAAATCCAGTTCAAAACTCACTGTGAAAGTCACCACAATTTATTACTGAAATATAAGTCTCAATCTTGCTCTGAATTTTTTATTTTTAGGGGTTTGAGAGCATTCAAACGATGGATGAAGTCTCATGGAGTAGAATATAGTGATGCTCTTCTCTTCACAGATGGTGTGGAGGGAATTGGGGTGAAAACACTTTGTGATTTAAGTGTCGGAGACTTAATTGCGACCATACCCAAGAGTGCTTGCCTCACAATCAAGACATCTATGGCCCAAAATTTTATCGAAGATGTGGGTATTGGAGATTCTCTTGGCCTTGCTGTGGCCTTGATGTTTGAGTTAAGCATAGGGCAAGAATCGAATTGGTATGGGTATCTTCAATTGTTGCCTAAGAAAGAGCCTGTGCCTTTGGTTTGGAATTTGGAGGAAGTTGATACACTTCTTGTTGGGACTGAACTTCACAAGGTATGAGTATTGTACTGATGTTATTGTCCTTTGCTTCTCCTTTTCTTTTGTGTATGGCAAGAGTGAAATAGGGCAAGAAGTCAATTGGTGGGACATAAACTGGAAGCCTAGAATTGATAAGGGGCCTTGGTTCAGTAAATGTTTATGCTGACATAGCTGTACACTAACATAAGTGTGTGCTCTTGTGGTCTTGCATGCTTTAATAGCATCAATGAATGATGTTACTATGCATTTTATTGTATGTAATGCAATCTGGTTGCTTGCTTGATCACTCTACCTTGTATTATTAGATCTGTACATTAAATTCCAACAGACAAAGAGCTATGTTCAAGCAGACCAATCATAGCATGAATGAACCAGGAAAATGTCCGTTGACTTTATAATGATCCTATTGTTGGGCCTCCTTTTTAATTGTAAATGCTAAAATCTTTAGAGGCTATGCAATTCATGGCTTCATAGTTCATGACATATTAGCTTAATACACCATGCATCAATTACCCTTTACTATGGGAAGTAATAACTAATAGGAACTTCTTTTGACTTGTTCATCTTAAAAACAGAGGTAGTTGCATCACTAGTAGCCCTTGTCCAGCCAGAGGCAAATTTGACTACCATCTCCAGTGCATAACACACCCCATCTTCACCTCCCTGACTGAATATGTGCATGTCCCTATTCTCTACATCCTATTGTCTTTTACTTCTTTCCCACCCCCTATCTCTCACACATTTGATACTTCTTTAACTTGTTTACGAACAATGCAATCCCTTTACAATAAAATAATCCCAAGAGACCGCCATCCTTTCAATCCAATTTGCCATAAAGGAACTATTTAAACCCCTAATTAGGATAGTTATTGGTCTGAGCTGTCTGAACATCATAGAGGTTTCACCCACTATGTTGCCTTCTATCATTCCATAATCTTTTAGGTTCTTAAACTTTGCAAACTTTTCGTCATAGTACCAAGCATCTTGAAGATTGTGTATGAATTGCTTGACAAATTGGACATAAAGAGTTAATGAAATGGTTTTACTCCTTTGACTGTAGATTTTGTTCTTTTCTTTATAGATATCTATTTTCATTCGAATGCAAAAAGGTATACATCAAGTTGCACTTTTGCACGTAGTGTTGCCAAACATGTAATAACATCTTGAGGATTGTGTATGAATTGCTTGATGAATTGGACATTAGAGTTAATGAAATGGCTTTACCCATTTGACTGTAGATTTTGTTACTTTCTCTATTAATATTTATTTTCATTCGAATGCAAAAAGGTATACATCAAGTTGCACTTTTGCACGTAGTGTTTCCAAACATGTAATAAAATCTAAGGGTGGAAGCCGTGGCTTCTGTCACTGTAGCACCTCCTGCATTATTTGGCGGAAACTGCGATGTTGTTTTAGAAGCCACAGCATCCAAAACAACTTTAGGACAATGTGTTTTTGGGAAGCCGCGGCTTCCATGCTAACCAATGGATGCTATGGCTTCCTAAGTGTGGTGGAAGACGAGGCTTTGGCAGCCCCTTCTTCTTGAAACAAGTGTGCCATTAAAAACGAACAGGTGCATGCTAGAAGAAAGAAGAAAGCAGTAACGAGAGCAGTGATAGAAGAATGGAGAGCACAAACAACTGAAACCCCACTGGGCACAGGGGGGATTATGTAAATGCGAGAATTTTTACACTCTCCATCATGTGCAGAAGGACAAAGCATATGGTGACAGGAAATTGCCACCATGTGCCCGAAATTCAAATCACCTCAAAGACATAAGTCAGCTTCCATGAGTAATTCGAGGTACCTATTAGCTACCAAATAACTTTGAGATAATCACCTGCTGTGGGAAGGCTAAGATAAAGTGAGCGAACTCTTTAAGGCTTGTCAAGAGTGCTCAGGGTTTGGGATTGGCACCATTGTGCATGTTATCAGGCTGGAGAAAGTCTAATGAATAGTGCCATGATTGCTGTCAAATTTCAAGACACCTACAGGAGAAGGGTTTGATGTAGCCACTAGGAATGCTCAAGGGCTTTGTTGTAGGCGACAACCATTTCAGTCTTTGACAGGAGTTGAGCTTTGATTTCATTGAACTCTAGGAGAGCCAATGCGAAAGAGATGATAATATCTTAGACGCTGTTGTTGTCTTGCATACACCTGGAAATTGGTTACTGAAAATCCTGTTGCCCCTTCCTTTTAAACATCCCAATGAGAGAGCCAAGTAGACTCAATTACTCTACTCAGGTCAAGTTCTGAAAATATGATGAAAGATCATTTTATTCTTTTTCTTATAGCAATTTTTGTAAATGTACAGGAATCTATATCAGAGCCTTTATGTACACAAAAAACAAATATTTGGAAATATTACCATACGAAGCTCTTGTAGCTTGTTTCAAAATGTAGATACCCTATCCGATCCTTATTTGGTGGGACATATATAGTGGCATTTTGCATTTTTCCATGCCAAATGACATTTTGATGAGGGCCACTGTCATATTGGTATTGCATGTCATACTATTTAGACATATATATGCACATAGACGTACATGCATATATACATACAGAGACACAAATACATATATACATACATGCCGCATGCATGCATGCATACATCCATAATGATACGTAGGCATGTACATAATTTCAAAATACATTCATGCAGATAAAACATACATAGATACATGCATGTTGATTTGCTTATATGCACACATGTGGTGAAGTCAGCTAGCATGCTCAATCTTTTTGGAAAAAGATTAATCCTCTAATGTTTCAAATCCTTTATGGGTAGGGATACTTCTTATCATTTGCCAGATGAAAATAACATATAAAGCAAGGGTAGGTATTATTTTTACTTAAATCATGACACACATTCGATGCTTGTTAGACTTCCTAATAATTTGTAATTACCGGTGGAAATGATGAAAAAGTACAGAAATATGATTGCAATTGAAGGCAGGGGTAATTTTGGTAGAAAATATCCCGAGCACAAGAACAAACTTCACTCTATTATCAGATTATTAGAAAATCTCATTTACAGGAGAGATCTCCCATCGATGTCGATTGTAAATACTTCTTTGCTGACTTTGATGCATACATTTATTTGCATCAATTATAAATTTTTATTGGTAGTTATGTTACACTCTTACTTTTGATATCCATGTTGTGCATGTAATTTCATGATGCTTGTGTGATATTTTATGTTGCTTTTGATACCCAAGGTGTGAGTTTAATTCCATGATGTTTGTGTGCTGACTTTTTGGTGTGGTCTTATCTATTGAATTTTTCATAGTTACTCGAAGCTATTTGGAAACCGAAACGATTTAGGAATTAGAATCGCGGAATTACCACCATCTGGAAGATTCCTGTTTTTGGAATCAAAGTTCGTACAAGAGGAATCGTGGGGGACAAGATTCTTATTTTTATGAATCGTGATTCGACCAAAATAGAATTGAGATCCATAAATAGCTGGAATCGAGATTCTTAGCTCTTTGGAATCAAGTTTCCGACCTAATTGGAATCGAGATTCCTTCATTTATGGAATCGAGATTCTTACATCTTTGGAATTGAGAGGGAACTTAGAGGGAAACAATACATGTCTCAATGCCATTCATTTACTGACATACCATACATGCACGTTTACATTATTTGTGTTACATTATTTCTAAAAGTCTTGTAGTTGCAATCTCTCCATTGGATCAATACAATGCATACTTAAATAATTAAGTAGAGAATGTGGACCACCAATTTCGCTTCTATTGGTCATTTCAGGCCAGAAACGATGACTACACCTTGTAGGTTGAGATTTAGTGTCAACCTCGAGTAGTTGGATTCCTTGAAAACTTCAAAACATCACTTCTCATAAAAAAATAAAAAATAAAAAATAAAAAGGGGGGTGGGCGGGGGATAGAATTCCGATAAATGTGGAAACTAGTTTCAACAAGTGTAGAATCAAAATTCACCAATTGCCGAATCAAGAATTAGTAAATATCGGGAAGCGAGATTTTATAAGTGTTGGAATCGAGATTCCTAAAATATGGAATCGAGATTCTAGACTTCATGAAAACTGGTTCCGTGAAGATTCCTAGTCAAAATAGCAGAATCGGCGTCCCGAATCGGAATCACGACCTTCAATGAGAGATTCGGGTAACTATGGAATTTTTCCATGAAAATCCATCATTTAACATCCTTTTGGTGTTGTTGACATTACACTCTCATGCCACTCTAATTTCAATTTGTTTATTTGATGAACTTTTGCTTCGAGTGTCATTTGATGATCGTCATTTTATCATTTGATGATTGTCTGATGGAAATGTTGTATTACCTTTCATTCGATCGCATATCTTCTATATGAACATATTAGTGTTACATGATAAATAGACTGGGAGAATGTTGAATTATTTTATTCACAATTGAGACTCATTTTATTTCCAATTTGATGCCAATTGGTATTTTTATTTATGTAATTTATGGTTAGTTTTTTTTTCCTCCCCTCTTTTTTAAAACTGAAATTCAATAATTTTAATATCAAACATATGTCATTTTGCATATTGTGGTAAATTCTAGGCAGGCAGTGAAGTATGACAAATCTCTTCTTTATGAGGATTGGAAAGAGTGTATTGTGCCCCTTGTAGCTGCCAAGCAATTGAATCTTAATGAGAATTATTTTGGTGTGGAGCAATATTTTGCGGCAAAAACTCTTATTGCATCTCGAGCTTTTGAAATAGATGAGTATCATGGCTCTGGAATGGTGCCTTTGGCTGATCTGTAAGTATAACTTTTATTATTGATCTATGCTCTACATTAGGTAATTTCAAGAGTGGGTACAAGAAACACGCACAAACAAGTTATATGGGTATATATAGAGGAGAGTGGGAGGCAGGGGGGGAAGGAGGGGAGTGGGAGGTAAGAGCATAGAAATTTGTTTCAGAGGGGAGATGGAGAAGATTTTTACTAAGATATCGAGGAAGGGGAAGTGAACTCCGGAGTCTAAGGGAGGGCTGCCCTGATAGCGAGGAACAATGGGTTGAAGGTGAGAAAGGATATATTGAAGAAGATTTTATGGAGAGATGCCATTTTTTGGGAGGGAGGTCAGAAATTTTGGTTGAAATGAATAAGGTTGTCAAAACATTGCATCTCACATGTGGATGTAAATGCCACTACAAGTTTGTTACAAATGAGTGACATGATAGTCCCATTTCTCCAATTTGTCACATAAAAAGGACATTGGAGAAGGGAAAAAGAGAAATACGACCTTGAAGTGTGATCTGTAAGACCAACAGGGTATAATGTTCTGGTGAAATTATGAAGATATTCATATTTCTCTCGATATTCTTGGAAAACTACATGTATTTTCTATTATTACCTACTGCTGATTTGGGGTGTTTGGCTTAATAATTTTTCATTTTTGTTATAAAAAGATGGATATTTTATTGATAAAGAAATTTTGAAAAAAAATTGAAAAACTTTTAAGTGCTTTTGTAGTTTCTGCTTCCATTAATATATTTTCTTGTAGCTAACACTAAAAGAATTTTGGTGAAGTTAGTTTTAATGTTACTTCTCACTAAAAATATTGAAGTTAGTGGTACGTGATCTTTTGCATTTCTATGGTACTATTATATCACTTTTCTTTTTTTTGTAATGGTTTTATTGTAGGATTTAAGTTTATAAGACTTATTTGTGGAGAGAATTTCAGGTTTAATCACAAGACTGGAGCAGAGGATGTTCACTTGACCTCCATGTCTGCAAATTCTGGCTCTGAGGATGATGATGTCAGAGATAATGGTGGTAATGATGACGATGATCGCGGTAGCAATGATGGTGGTTTTGATGACGATGCTAAGTTATCAATTGAGGAGCTTGTTGTCGACTCTTTTGGTGATATCTTTGAAAATTCTGGCATCCAAAAGAACCACAAGACTATGGCTACTGCTTCTGATGAAAACCATTTAAATGGCCATATCTTAGAATCATATTCAAGCGCAGGAGATGACCCAGATGCTTTGGGAATGATACTGATCAAGAATGTCAAAGCTGGAAATGAGGTTAGAAGGTGCTTTCATATTTTTATTTCGTGCTTTCTTTTGTCTTTTTGAAAGATTTTATTTCATGCTTTAGAGCATGGCTCAGAAACCGTGCACTTTAACTTTTGACTAGGTGAGTGAGCCCCTGGGTCAATTCGGATTAGGACTTGAGCTTATTGATTTGCTGACATAGGGGACATGTTTGAATATATAGTATCGATAGAAATATAAGTTTAAAACTTAAACAATTGTAAACTAGGGAAACCCAAAATTAGGGCCCTGTCTGGATACTGGTCAGACTGTGGTTCAGACCGGTTTTTGGCTATAACTTATTTATGTTTGGAGTGGCACCTTTGGGTGCCATTTTGTTCCCCAAGTAGGTATGCATCCAGCAATAAAACGCTGCTACCTTGTGGGTTAGATTAAAATTGAAAATGCTAGTCTAGTTTTTAGTTTCTATCAAACCCACAAATTGATGGCTTTAAGTGGAGCACGCCGAACCGAAGTTGGCATCCAAACTCACGATAATGAAAGTCAGAAATGGGCTTTGAATTGAGAATCTCTCTCTCTCTCTCTCTCTCTCTCTCTCTCTCTCTCTCTCTATCTCTGCAGTTTGTCTGAACATAGGCATGTTCTTCTTTTTGCCTCAAATCATGGTTTAGTGCTGTTGGGGCAATATTTTAGTGAGGGACCGTTTGTGGTTGAATTATCCCCTTCACTGAGCTACTTAAGACTCCAAATAGTTGTCAACGCACTCGAGAAATGCGAGTCATTTGTTAGTGGGATAAAAACTGACTCCCCTTGCAAAAGGGTGGCATCTTTTAAAACGCCAATAAGTTGCACCCGAACTGGGGTTTTATTTTTACTTCCTCTTTCTTCAGGTATTCAATACTTATGGCACCTTAGGCAACGCTGCTCTATTGCACAGATATGGATTCACAGAGCCTGAAAACCCATTCGACATTGTGAACATCGATCTCAACCTTGTGATGAAATGGGCAAAGGGATCATTTTCCAACCGCTACAGTCGATCAAGAATCTCCCTCTGGAAAAAATTAGGCTGTTCAAGCTGCTCTAACCAAGACTCTGAATACTTTGAGGTCACTTTCAGTGGCACTCCCCAGCTAGACCTTATGGTTCTCCTCTACATTTTTTACTTGCCTGATGAAGTTTACTGTAAAATGGACCTTTCTCTGACTACACGTATGAAAGTTGATATTTCTCTGTCTTCCCCAATGAATGATGAATTACCCTCTAGCATTGTTGATGGTGTCCATAATGCTATGGATATTATATTTTCAGCTGAAAGTGGTGGCTCATTGCCGTTCTCTAGAGAGACAGAGGATATGGCTACACAGAGAGTGGACCGGCTGCTTACTAAGCATGTGTGCAATGCACTTATCTCACTTGCTGATATCCGGGAAGGGTTTTATGGCGCGAGCTCGTTGGAAGAGGACATGCATGTTTTGAAGGGATGTTGTAGGCTTCGAGAACCGAAAAGGTATCATTCTCTTTCATTGCGAGTTTGTGAACGATCAATACTCAAGAAGATGAGGATTTTTGCATCCAAATCAGGTTGCATCCGCAAGGGGAAAAAGATTTATTTTGCTGCATGAAATTGAAGTCCGATTTTGATTCATGCAAGATGAATCTTGTATTTTTTGGAGCCTGTATGATTGTGTTGCGCGGAGAGAGAGAGAGAGAGAGAGAGAGAGAGAGAGAGAGAGAGAGAGAGAGAGAGAGAGTAGTACGT
>NW_006500353.1:2455566-2466479 GCF_000471905.2 Amborella trichopoda
GAGAGAGAGAGAGATTGGCTTCACCTTGAACTTGTATGAAATACTTTAGTCATGACCTTGAGGTCTTGTGTCTTAAGAAATAGTCGCAACAATAACAATTTTTGTTATGGGGAATATTTTTCGATGGTGAAAAAGGTTTTTTTTTGGGGTAATTCAATGGGGATGACGATCCCCTGCTCGTTTTATTAAATCGTTAATGGTTTTTTAATACTTTAGGTGAGAACAAAAGTATAGACGTTAGCTAGGGTACGAGTGGTCTAAGGAAAATTTGAAAGATTGTTTTAATGGATATTTGGTGAGGTGCTGAAAAGTTGGATCGATCAAAAACTCAAATGGAGAGAGAGAGAGGGGCCAAAAGATAATCTAATCTCCGGGCTGAGAATATTGGTTTACTTTCTCGGGTAATACCCACCTAGATACAATGAAACTTTTTTTTTTTTTGACAATATCATGAAATGAAACTATTTATTTTTTATACAATGAGGTCACAATTGCTTACCAGCATTCGATATGAGATTTGATAGCTTGAGTGTGTTATAAAGTTCGAGAAATTTTTTTTTGAAGTTTGAGCTTTGTCAATGGAATAAATGTAGCTATCTAATTTCACATTCAATAGTCAAGATTAATTGTGATCACCTTGTGTCCAAGATAAATGGTCTCATTGTATATATTTCCATGAAAGAAAAATTTCCGTGGCTGTCATGCACTTGAAAAAATAATATCAAGAGATTGAACAAATACCATCCAATTTTTAGATAGCGAAATCTAAGTGCTAGAAAAACTCTAATTTTTTCTTTTTTTGAGAATAATTATCTAGTAATGCTCAAGTGGTTTTCAAAATTTCAGATTGAAAAAATCTTTCCAAATAAGTCTTCTTACTGAGGCAGTAGAAACAAACTATACTCCCAAGGAGCATAGGTCTTCTGACCGAGGCAGTAGAAACAAACGATACTCCCGAGGAGCATAGTATACGTGCTCGAAACAGAGAGTTTGAAACTTTGAAAGAAATAATCAAGTGTAAAAAATTATCTATTTTGAGTAGTGTTCAAAATCCGAAAAAATGGTTGACTCGAGCAGTTGCCAGGGTGAGTTATTTCGTGGATTCCTGATTCAGTTCATTGATCCCAAGTCGACCCAAAGAGCAGAAACAATAAAAAGGTCATGAGGGGAACCACCCCCACAATGAACTACTTGAGGTGATCCCCCAATAAAGCCCCTGGTTTAATCTAACTCAGGTGATTTCAAATTGGTTGATAATTTTTTCAATCATTGATCCTAAGCTTTTGCGCGAGTCCAGCCTAAAATGAACATGTGACAAGGGGGCTTTGAAAGAAATGTTTAAATGGTGCGATTTGTACAAGGCGGCAACTTTATTTGAAGAAGGATGTGATGTTTTACGGTTTACACTTTACACTATTTGCTTTAATTGCGCGATAATATATTTGACACATTTTTTAAGATAATAATTAAAAATAAGATATTTTTTAATATAATATCAAATTTACACCATCATAATGTAAAGCTGTAACCCTTTTCGTTTACACAATAGATAAGCTCCATAGAACTTTGTTGAAGTTTGAATTTCAAAGGGGGCTCCATTTGAAAGAAATAGCAAATATGATGGAGTTTCTACCACTACAAACCATTTTAGCCATGGCCTACAGACTTGGAAATTAGAATTGGATCTTGTAGTGAAAGACCTTGAGTCAATCGACTTGACCTGGTTTAAAAGAAAAATTGGAGAGAGAGAGAGAGAGGGATAAGACTTGGCGACTTGACCTGGTTTAAAAAAAAATTGGAGAGAGAGAGAGGGGAGGATGATGGGCAATCTTATCAATGGTGGAGAGGATACAGACCAATTTTGAAATGAAAATATGAGACCCAATTTGGAACTTTAATTTCTGGTGTGGTTCGCATAAGGCTGCAACTATTAAATAATCAAAGAAAGGTACCTCCAAAATTTATCTCAAGATATAAGTTTGATATCGAAAATTATTAGAATGGCTTGAAAATGTATTTTAATTCTAATTATAAAATTTAAAACTAAAAAAATGGTTCAGATTAAATAGATCTATAAACATGTGAAAATCTTGAAAAATGATGGTTTAGATAATGCATTATAAGATGTACTATCTTTGAGATTTGAAATATGTAGTTTTCTTTTGTATCCATATATCTTGGGGTCGAGATGATCAATTAAAAGGTTTCCCATCGTCAAAACTATATTTTCCTGGATTTTGGAGGTGGACCTTACTTCGATATATAGATTGAGGCCCTGTACCCACATATAAAACATCTATTTCTTATGTATGTAATGGATAATAGGTAGGAGCATGAGTTAAAGACTTTTTAATGCTCTCATTTTTCGATCTAAATTTCAAAAAATCCCTAATTCTCTTTTAAAGTCTGTAACTCTCATTCCAAAAGTCTCATTGCTTAAAATATCTTTTGATTTGTTATGGCGTCTTATGATAAATGGTCTAGATTTTATATTCAATTATCCTTAAAAATTTATCTTATGTTTCATCCCCTTAAAAAAAAAAAAATGTCATGGAGATGGAATAAGAGTGAGCAAAAACCCAAATTTTAATAAAAAAATATTTACGGAAGGATTTTATGCTGATTATCCTTATTATAAATAGATATTTCGACAAGAGCATTTCATTTTGTCCAAAAAACAAACCAATTTTTTTTTAAAAGGTTATTAAGTAAATTATACCATGAATATAACATTAATGACTCCACAACAAAAATAAATACAAAATAATTTTTATTAGCATAGTTATAAATATCCAAAATTTAAATAAAAACTATGTTTTATAAAAGCAAAGATGAAAATATGATTTTAATTAAATGATATATTTTTTAAATCAATTAGCATAGTACAACCAGATGAACCATGCCAAAAAAAGAAAAAAGGAAAAATGTTGTGGAGGTGTGAACTTTTTTTTCATTATTGGAAACAAGTGTGGGCACAATTGTACACAATTATATTGAAAAAAAAGGGTGTTTGATAACTGTGTAAAGCGGTAAAAGTGTCTGGCTTTCTCTATTACTATAGTTTTCACTTCTTTGAGAACAGTAAACATAGGGGAAAATCGATACATAAGTTATCCCCATTCACTATTTTCTTAAGGAAAGCAAATCGATACATAAGTTATCCCCATTCACTATTTTCTTAAGGAAAGCAACTGCGTTGGGGTACACAGTGCAACTACCTTCAGTAAAACTCATGTCGTCGGTGAAAGTTAACATTGGGGCCATAGCGTAATAATAATATATAATATAATATTATAATATAATTATAATATATTATAAGAATAATATATTCCGTGAAAGTCATGCCATTGGTTTGTATAGAACCGACGCTCTTAAACAATCAAATTCGAGCTCACATTCAAATAGTGTCGAGAAATGTTTTTCAATGCGGGGAAAGTTTTGTGATGGCTTTAAATTATATTTTCATCTTTAGTTATAAAATTTAAAGCTTAAAGATCAATCAGATCTATGAAAACTTTCAAAATCTTAAAAATTGATGGTCGAAAAATGCTTTACAAGATGCACTATTTTCAAAAATTGAAATTTATTTATTTTCTATATCCATGCATCTTGATGTCGAGACGATTAATTTGATGATGTACGTGCATCAAAACAACCTCTTCTAGTGAATGTTTTGAAGTAGGCTCTAATTTGATTATTTAGAGCCTAAGCTCTATATAAACTTTTTCCATATAATATTAGTATACTATCATAATATATTAATTTATTATAATATACCTTTGTAATACATTATATTACATATAATAATATAATATATAGAATATTATTATATTATCTAATTTATTATAATATAATAGTATAATAATATGTAATAATATTACATATTGTAATAAGGGAAAATTCATAATGAAACCATTTATCTTGGTACGAGATGGTCGCAATCAATCTTGACCATTGGATGTGAAATTAGGTGGCTGCATTTTCTCGAACTTTGTGACACACCCAAGCTACTGGATTTCACATCGGATGGTTGTAAATAATTATGACATCCCTATACCAAAGGTAAATGGTTTCATTTATTAACATTGTCTAATATTATGATATTATAATACAGTAATATATCATTATATTATTATAAAATTTAATTTAAGGATACTATTTATAATATATATTTTATAATATTATAATATATATATATATATATATATATGGAAAAGTCTTCCCAACGTCTATAGGCGAAAATGAATAGTGATTTCGTCTACCCTCATCACCGTCAAAGTTTATTACATAGTCACGATTATCCAGTAGTGTTTCATTTTTTTATTTATTTTTACAACTCAGAATGATCTGAAATTTGGAGCGTCAATACATATTAGTAAGACGCATTTAATAAAAATATAAAAAATTAATTCATGAAAAAAATTGATCAAAATACCCCTGAAACTTTTGGGGGTATTTTGGTCAATTTATTTCATTTGACATTTTTCATAGATTCGCCTATAGATTCGCCTATTTTTGATAAACACACACTCTAAATTTCAGATCATTCCGATTGTAGAAAATAAATGAAAAATGAAACACTATCGGATAATCGTGACCGTACGATAAACTTTGGACGGTGATGATGTAGGCGAAATCATTGTTTATTTTCGCCTATAGGCATTTTGTAATATCTTTCTATATATATATATATATATATTAGGGAAATGACTTTGTGATATCCTCCCACATCTATGTGTGTAGGATCCTAAAGGATGATCATTAAATTTGGCATAGATATCTAGAAAAGTTAGTCCCACACCTATGTGATAACATTTTTAGAGATCTGTGCCAAATTTAATGGTGATTCTTTGAAGTTCTATACACATGAGTGTGGGAGGGTCTCATACGATTATTACTCGTGTATATATATATATTTGATAGGACTGCAGCACTATCGAAATAGGTAAAGCCTCACCTTATAACTCATCAAAAATTACCATGCAAGTGTTGAAAAACCTTTAAATCTATCATCTCAACTTGAAAATTATGGTTGTGCAAATACATTAGAATTTCAAATTCTAAAAATAGTGTACATTGCATCAAATCATCTAGACCATTCAGTTTGCTGTAAAATTAAGTGTTCATACATCCTTAGGATCTGCACTATTTTTTGAATTTCAAATTTTATTGTATTGGAAATTAATTTTAGAGCCGATGCCGAAAGTGCTGCCGGATGAGGCTACGAGGTAAGGCTTTATTTTGATTTTATAAAATCATAGAATATATAAAAATTTCATCCATATATCTATGGAAATGGTTCAAATATTAACAGGTACAAATATTAACACCGCATTTTATCAAAACAGGTCCTAACGGATACGAACGTTGATCTGCTTCGCAAACATACAGGAAAGTCAGCGGCATGGATTTTGTCATGTAAACTGCAGTCAAGGTTATCAAAAACCACCAAATACGCACGACGCCCTCACTAAATCAAAACCTCGCCGTTTTTAAGCTCGATACACCAATGACGTCGATGCAGGGTGCTGCATGTATTGGCGTCAGGGACCAGATCTAGGGTTTTTTCTGGTCATACAAGAACAATGGTAAAGAACACAGGAATTAGGGTTTCGGGCTGTCTTCTGATCATCTTGACACTCTCCTTTCTTAGTGGAATTGCACCATCTCTTGCCGATCCGCGACGCCCAAAAAATGTTCAGGTTTCGCTTCGAGCAAAATGGTCGGGCACTCCTCTCCTCCTTGAAGCTGGGTATGATCTTCTCTCTCTCGCTCTATCTTTGTATCTCTCTCGTTCTATTGTGCAGGTTAGCGGAAATCTCTCTCTCTAAATGTACATTTTCTTGTGAATTTGGTTATAGTTGTTGACGATCGTAAAATTATATTATCTCTCTTGTAGTTTTGCTGGAATTTGTGCCTCGCCCCCCTCTCTCTAATTCTGCATCCCTCTGTATATATATTGCTTTTGAACTCGTTTCAAGTTCTGATCACGTGGGTCAAGCTATAATTTTGTGCGTCTATTTCATCAGTGTAACTGATTAGGCTATAATTTTGTGCATCTATTTCATCAGTGTAACTGATTAGACTATCCAAGAATTGATTGTTGGGTTGTCTCATTGGAATTTTGATATTATTTTACTAATTAATGGGTTTTTGTTGAGAAATTTAAGGGTCATGGATTTTATTAGGAATCACAGGTGTTTCAGGCATTGGTGCCTTGTTATAGTTTGGTGTCGGATGGATACATTTACTTGCTTGAATTGCATTGTTTCTCACACTTTTTCACTCTTTCGACAATTTGAGTTGTTGGTTTTGTATTGGAGTGTAGTTAGTAGTATAGATCCGTGTGTGTGGAATTTTGGTTTGTCTTTTATGTTTTGAGATACGTCAGAATAAGTTATTAAAAAAGAGCAGTAACTTCTGTGGGACCAATTGCTGGCAACTCTTTTGTTTTTCGTTTTTGTTGGGTAAATTATACTTTTCAGGGTTCATTAAATGATGTTTCACAATGGTTATTTTGATGGTTAATATGGTAACCTGAACTGCGTGCTGGGAGGCTTTTGAACAAAAGGCTTTTATCATATGGAATATGGATACTTTTGAACAAAAGGCTTTTATCCTATGGAATATGGATACTTTTGAACAAAAGGCTTTTATCCTATGGAATATGGATACTTGAATGCAATGAGCATACCTATAACTAATCAAAATTTTATCCTTTGTTTTCATATGAGAAGTATTATTTGGAGTATTTAGTTTATATTTATGACGTATTTATTTTTTCTTTTTTCAAATTCTATTTATTTCTATATGTTGGTCACTAGAAGGATATTAAAGACCTAAGAAATACAAAAGAAAACAGAACCTTCTGAAAGAAGGCATTGTAGATTAACACATTATCCCAGTGGAATGGAGTTTTTTTTTTGAACTCTTTGCGTTTTGGATTTGAGAACAAAATCATTAAAAAACATACGTGAAATGTTTTAATTTTTGAAGTTTCAAATTTAATATGGGAGGGGTACTGCCTGATTTGTAACTTTATATATATGTGTCTATATAGATATGTATTGTAACTTTGGAGTGGGGGTGATTAATGCAGGTGATTCATTTTGGGTATTATCCTATTGCTTTCTGAACTTCAAATGGAATAATAAGTCAGGGCCCCCTTTTGTTCTCATATATTGTTGTGAATTTTGTATTTATTTTGGCAGTAAATATGGAACAATTATTCATCACCTTGTTCTGGAAATTCCAAGCTGTTTTGTCAATTCAATTCCATAATTCATCTGTTGTTCATTTGGGCATTAAATTTCCCAGAGAATTACTTTCAAAGGAGTGGAAGGACTTGTACTGGGAATTTGTTGAAGCTTGGCTTGGTAAAGAGACAGATTCCAATTCTTTAACAGCTAGAGGTTGCCTTCAAGAAATTGTACATCATGGACGCAACCTTCTCAATGAACCCTTGGCATCTCTCTTTGAATCCTCTCTCACTCTTCGGTCTGCATCTCCGAGGTTGGTTCTTTACAGGCAATTAGCGAAGGAGTCACTATCCTCGTTCCCATTAGGGGAGGAAACAAACACTAAGGACATAAATGAATCTATACCTGAGGAAGTCACAAGCTCAAAGAACAAAAAGTTGAACCAATTACTCGTAAGCCAGAACCCAAAATCTCTTGGAGGCAAGTGCTGCTGGGTAGACACGGGTAACTCCATATTGTTTGATGTGTCCGAGCTTCGTTTGTGGCTTGATTCACCCTCAAGATTGTAAGTTACATTTTTTATTTTCTTGATCTAGTGCTTTTTGCGCTTTAGCTGATTTTTCTAGCACGATTAGTGCTTGCGTATTTTATACTTTCTTTTTTTTAGGGGAATGTGTACTGAGTGTCTATCTTTCATGGCAGGTCTGAAGATTTGTCTGAGCAACCGGAGCTTTTCGATTTTGATCATATTTATTTTGAGTCAAGTATCGGAAGTCATGTAGTAATTTTATATGGAGCTGTTGGGACAAACTGCTTTAAAGAGTTTCATGTTGCACTTGTAGAAGCTTCAAAGAAGGTGTGGAAATTTCTGGCATAAATTTTTAGTGAGTTACAAAGTTTTTTGTCTCAAAAGCTTTATTAGTTTATTGCCCTTATGAAAAGAGTTGGTTTTTTGGATCTGCATCCTGATTGACTTTTTGAAAATACGTTAACCTTTTAGATTGATTCGTAGATTGATTTTCTCTTCAAAATATTTGGTTAGTGGTCATTCAAATCTTGGCTAGAGTTCGATAGCTAATTTGGATTCACTAATATATTATTGTTCTCTTATAAGGTTTACCAGTTGCAAATGTTTAACAGACTTTTGCTGGTAATATTTGATTGTGGAACCGATCATGGACTAAACAAATATGGCAGGCATTGTAAGAATTCAATCCACACATGATTTGGTGTTTCAATGTGTTGTAGTTTTGTCATTGACTCACGACTCATCCTAGTCACTAATTTAATCAATTGAGTTCGATGAAGGGAACAACTTAAATAGCTTGGATGCCTTGATATTCTTTTGGCCTTTCTACTTCTACCGTTTATATAGTCAATTTAACTTTGAAGCCCTTGATTCCTTGAACAATGTGCTTTATGTACCTTTTTGCAGATTTTGGGGGACCCATGTGCCCAATATTATCCACTCCTTTATGTGTCTTTAGGGCATCACATAGAGAACAAAGGTCGAAGGCATATTTGACATTTTGTCGAGTTAGTGGAGGATCATAAGTACATAAAATTTTGAAAGGAAAGTAATGAAATACAGTATGATGCATATCATCACACGATAATATGGTGTTTAGTTTGCTGCAATATTTGACTGAATTACTTGTGTATAAAAACTTGTGCATTCTTAAAACGTTGGGCATTAATGAATACTAACAATCATCTTAATAATTAAGTATAATTTTGAGTTATATTTGTTGCAATTTGAAGTATATAGAGATTATTACTATATTGAAAATGTTATTGTAAACTTCCCAAAAAGATTTCCTAGTTAAATAATTGAATTTTTTAGTTAGATGGTATCATACCACCCCAAAATTTCATCCAAGTCACAAAATTGACGGGTTCCGTTGGTACGCCAACCACATGTTTGCCAAAAAACACTTGTATCCAAACTGCGGGTTAACCTGTTTGGAATCTTTGGTCTGTCCGGAGTCGAGTCGACTTGGCCCCAAGTTTAGAACTTTAATATATGCACAATTCACAAAAGCAGATATGTACACATTAGAAACGTATACTCGTGCACATCGACTTTTCTCTCTCTCGCGTGATAAGCACTTAGATGTCTCTTACTCCCTTTCTGTATAGACTCACTGACACATGTATCAAGTTAGCTTCTCCTAAGACTTTTTGTTACTTGAGTATTTTTTGAAGAGCGTATGCTTTGCTTTGATAGTTGTACCTTATAATTGGAACCAGTATTTGTGGGCTTCTTGGATATATCTATTTGTTGCCAGGCTTTTTATTTCCTATTTTGTCTTCTATTTTGTCAATAGGGAGAAGTGAAGTATGTGGTTAGACCTGTGCTTCCATCTGGTTGTGAATCAAAAGCTGGTTCTTGTGGTGCCATCGGTGCTGGGGATGCCTTGAACTTGGGTGGTTACGGAGTGGAGCTTGCTTTGAAAAATATGGAGTACAAGGCCATGGACGATAGTGCTGTTAGGAAAGGTTAGCATGGGAAGTTTTGGCTTTGAAATTCTCGTTTCTTTGCAAGTTCTATGTACTAAGCATTCTCCATTCTTGATCACTTTGTGCACATGCGCACATGCATATGTTTATGGATGTATATTTATGGGATATGTTTCATGATTTCAGATGTAGGATAAATTGGATGTTATGAAAGTGCAGCATACTTCTGATCATGTTTGATTATTTGAGCAGATGACTGTTCACATTAATCGGAATTCATTTATTGTTGATCTCTTTATTTGTGGACGTCCTTAATTTAATCTATGATGATTATATTCATATGTGAAAGAGCATCCAAATGATTAAAAGCATTCAAATGATTAAAACTAAGAAAATTGATGTCATTCAAAAGCAAATAGACGAATGGATATGTTGTACATGTCTTCTTTCTCTCTTAATCTTTGTATACAATCAAGAATTTTCTTTGAAGTTTTTTTGTTCTTAATATGTGTTTTGGAGGGAATCTAGGGTTGGGGGCCTTTATCTATGATTGTTTGACACATGTTGATGCAGGAGAATTTGAGGAAGCAGTAAAATCAACAAGAAACAAAGCTAAACTCAAGCATAATTCAAAGAAACCTAGGGTTTCTTTTCCACAACCCCAAGCTAAGGTTTCAAAAGCCTAAGCTTTTCTCTCTTTTAGTTTCTAAAAATCATGTGGAATTAACCCCTTCAAGGCCCTACACACCTCTTATATATTATAGGGAAAATTATAAATACCATCCCAAAATCAACTTTCTACACATCCTAGCCCTTAATACTTTTTGCATTATACTTAAACCCCAACACTATTTTTCTTTATATTTACCCCCCAATCAAAAAGTCAAATGAGTTTTGGAAAAAAATTGTCCTTTTTCTCTTTCTTCCCCCTTTTATCTCTCTATTTTCTCTCTAGCTCTCTCCACCCATCATCTCTCTTTCTCTCTCCACTTGTTTCTCTCTTTCTCTCTCTACCCTCCCTCACTCCTTCTCTCTCCATTTTTTGTTATGCGGTTAGGCACACTCCTTGCCGAACCACAAAAAAATTTCAGACCGGCAACGAGTGTGCCGGACTGCATAAAAAAAATAGAGAGAGGGAGTGAGGGAGGGTAGAGAGAGAAACAATGAGGGAGGATAGAGAAAGAGTGAGGAGGGTAGAGAGAGAGAGAGAGAAGAAGTAGAGAGAGAAGAAGTAGAGAGAGAGAGAGAGAGAAA
>NW_006500353.1:2468547-2480597 GCF_000471905.2 Amborella trichopoda
AAAACCAAAGCCTCAAAGATGAATTAGCTCAGCTAAAGGCCTTAATCCTTATCCAAGATCTTGAAAAAGATAGACTTACACTGGAAGAGAAGGATAAAGGAGAAACAACCGAGGCAGATGGAGAAGAGACCGTAATGGCCTTAAAATCAGTTAGCCCTGGAGGAAATGGAAGTCTAATCAATAGACTTTATAATATGATTATCGAGATGGACATACCAGGATTGTCTAAATTCTCTATCCAGGCTATTCTTGATACAGGATGCACAACATGCTGCATCGACAGGAAGGCAGTTCCTGCAGAAGCATTAGAAGCCCTTAGCTACTCAGTTACTTTTAACTGTGTTAGCTCAGTTCAAGAGTCAAAAACCAAGGTCAAAAATGGAATGATGACCATTGGTGAACACCGCTTCAGGATTCCTTTTACATATGCCATCGATATGACAGTAAAAGACGGAATCCAAATGCTCGTTGGCTGTAATTTCATCAAAGCCAACAGTGGAGGTTTACGAATAGAAGGAACCACTGTAACCTTCTACAAAAACATCACTACCCTCCACACCACTACAGAGATTCAGAAGGCCGCCATGGCAATTCCAGAGTTAGATATGAATGAGGAAGAATACCGCTCAATTCAAGAAGCGGTATACTATGGCAAAGAAGGAACCAATGAACGTTTCGTTCAAAGGTTCAGTAAACTCCTTCAAGAGTTTAAAGCACAGGGATATATTGGCGAAGATCCCTTGAAGCACTGGTCCAAGAATCAGGTCACATGCAAGATTGACATCATCAATCCAGACCTAACTATTCAGGACAAGCCACTGAAACACGTAACTCCAGCAACAGAAGATGCTTTCAAGAAGCATATTACTGCGTTACTACAGCTAGGAGTAATTCGTCCTTCAAAGAGCAGACATCGTACAATGGCAATGATCGTACAATCTGGTACTTTCATCAATCCCAAAACAAAGAAGGAAGAAAAAGGAAAGGAGCGTATGGTATTCAACTACCGTACTCTGAATGACAATACGCACAAAGACCAGTACAGCCTACCAAGCATAAATACGATCCTCAAACGTATTGGCAACAGTCGAATTTATTCAAAATTCGACCTAAAATCTGGTTTTCACCAGGTTGCTATGGAAGAGGAATCAATCCCATGGACAGCTTTCATCGTCCCTGGAGGCTTATACGAATGGCTTGTCATGCCATTCGGACTGAAGAATGCTCCTTCCATCTTTCAGCGGAAGATGGACCACTGTTTTGAAGGAACAGAAGAATACATAGCAGTATACATAGATGACATACTGGTATTCTCAGATACAGAAGAGCAGCATGCAAAGCATTTAACAGAAATGCTTAGAAGGTGCAAACAGCATGGTTTGGTGTTATCACCAACCAAAATGAAGTTGGCAGTCCCAGAAATTGAATTCCTAGGAGCCATCATCGGCAACAGGAAAATTCGACTCCAACCTCATATCATCAGGAAAATCCTCCAATTTGAGGATGACAGCCTAAAGACCAAAGCCGGGTTGCGCTCCTGGCTAGGAATCCTGAACTATGCGAGGACTTACATCCCGAAACTCGGGACATTGCTTGGACCACTTTACTGCAAAACAAGTCCGCACGGGGATAAAAGGTTGAAACCAACAGATCTGCAACTGATTGCAGATATCAAAAGGAAGATACAAAATCTTCCAGACCTGGAAATAGCACCAGAAGGATCATACATCATACTGGAAACAGATGGATGTATGGAAGGATGGGGTGGAGTGTGTAAATGGAAACCACGAAAGGCTGATCCAAGAACAGCAGAAAGAGTCTGTGCATACGCCAGTGGAAAATTCCCTATACTAAAATCCACAATAGATGCAGAAATCCATGCCTGCATGGAAACACTCACAGCCCTAAAAATTTACTATTTGGACCAACAAGAGATTACCCTCAGGACAGACTGTCAAGCTATTATTAGCTTCTTTAATAAGTCAGCACAAAACAAACCATCTAGGGTTAGGTGGATAAACTTTGTTGATTATATTACTGGAACAGGGGTAAACATTCTCTTCGAACACATTGATGGACGACAAAACACTCTTGCAGATTCATTATCAAGATTAGTCGGACATCTCACTTATTCAGAAACAAGCTCCAGAGAAGAAGAAGCACTATGGCAGCTGGAACAAGAACTCAGCAAGGAAAAGCCCGAGCAGCAGAACTTGCAGCCTTATCTGAAGATCCTCTTACCAGAGAAGAGCTCACCGGAGAAGAACTTGTTCAACACTACCGGAATCTACTCCAACAAAACCGGCAAGAAGGACTTCTCAGTGACCATGCAAGGCGGTCCCACCAAGGGCAAATCATCATCCAAACGCTTCATCAGCAAGCCTGCCAAGCCATGGCCCATCTCAGGACGGCCATTATTGAGCGACAACACCACTGCCAAAGCCTTAGCACAAAAGACAACGCATGGGGGGACCTACTCCCATACACACGGCACACTGTCCAAGAAGTGGAACAGCTCATCACCAGCCTGGACCAGTTGACACTGTCACTACAGGCTCCAGTATAAAGGGAATCTGTCCCTTTCACTTTTACTTTATGCTAAGACCACTACTGTTTGGTGGCACTTTTTATTGTCCACTAGTTGTCCACTAGTGACCACTTGAGAAGATAAGATTCGATCTTATCCTTCTCCACTCAGAGTATTGTCCACTAGTTGTCCACTAGTGACCACTTGAGAAGATAAGATTCGATCTTATCCTTCTCCACTCAGAAAAGATAAGATTCGATCTTATCCTTTCTTTTGTCCAAAGGTGATATTCTTTCACCTTTATCTCCCCCTCTCGTCTATATAAGGGACTCTATACCCTTGTAGTATGCATCTCAGTCTTCGAGCGAGAAGTAACTGTAAGCTCAAGCACTAGTTTCAGACATACAGTTTGGGACAGGTCAGTCTGTATTTTCTTATAGATATGAAATAAGAGTGAATATTGTGCCTTAGATCTTTTGTGTTAGTTTCCGCGTCTTTTTCCATATGGTCTCCTTATCCCAAAGAAGGAGAGCCAACATGGTACCTGCAGAGACATTATATGATGCCTCGTGGTCCGAACCACAGCATCAGGTTTATCAACACTATTCTGAATCTAGAATATTGTGTACAGGAGAACAACAGGTGGACATACAGTTCATCAATAGTCAGAGTTATGAAAAACTCCGACGAGCAGGTATGCAACATGTTCATATTGGACTAATCATGATTAGAATCCAGGCATTACACAGAAGCGATGCAGGGACAAATGCCTTAATCGTGATAAGAGATACACGGTGGCCAGACGACCGAGCAGTCATCGGCACCATGGAAGCAGACCTCACCACAAGAACCCAGTTGGTGTACATCGCACCAAATATGATGCTGAGCCTTGAAGACTTCCATAACCACATCCAAATTTCAATCCAGACACAAGGATATATTGGAATGGTATGCCAATACCATCCATTTGCATTATGACACCAGATGGACCACGACTTCGAACCAGTTCTGATCCCCTACCACCACCAGCGGATGGCTCAACCGGATGGAAACCTGGGATTTACCCACCAGCAGAAGTTCCTTCATCAGTCACAAAGGACCCAGTCACCGAGAATCCAGTGGATTCACTCCTGGAGGATCCAGCTACAGAGGATCCAGAGGATCCTCCCCCACCAGAGGATCCTTCCCCACCAGAGGATCCATTCCCTGAATATTCCACCATCCCCTCTCAACAGGATCGTTGGGATACACTAGGTGAACCTAGTGGTCGGTACGACTACATGGTTAACTATGCTGCACCTCCTCATGCCCACATTCCTCTATCTTCCATCGTCGCCACTGGATGGGATGATGATGATGATGATGATGACAATACCGGATCCCCATCAGATCCTATTGTCGATGCCAATATTGTCAATGACAATACAGGATCCCCATCAGATCCTATTGAGGAATTAACCCCTGATGAGCAGTTCGATGCGGACTACGCTCATCTTCAATTTCTCAGTTCTATGCCACACCTTGATGATGCTACTCCACCCAATGAGCTCGTCCCCTCCTCTTCTGACGACGAGGATTCTGACGACGAAGATAACGAGACCGTTTACGAGACGGCTCTCGAAGATTCTGATCCCGAGGATTTCGATACAGATGATGAAGATGACTCTTCATCCTCTTTTTCCGGGGGGGTAAGTGATTGTGATACAGCAGAGACCCCCTCTGAAAACACCTTCGTCGCCACCAACCAATCCACAGCAGAAGTAGCAATGGCATTAACACTTCAGCAGGAGCTAGAAGAATTGGAGTATCCCCAGATACAAAAGCTCCAAGAGAAAGCAATGTCCTCTGTAACATCTGCTTACAGACCACCTGCGGAACCAATAATGGGACCGGTAAACTACCCTCCTGCTACAATGATCCAACCATTCGAAGTTGGAGAAACCAGAGAAAGGAGAAAGGGCTTCAAAGAATTCAAACAGCCCACCTTTGATCTACCCTCAGCACATGCAGGCACTGGCGCAATGCTGATACTCCCTGATGACATCGGCCAGTATAATGACACTATTAGCCGATGGGAAGCAATTACCATTAACTTGGTAAATGAGAAAACATGGTACGACAACAAAACAAAAGCAGCGTACATTGAAAACCTCCTCGGAGAAACAGAAAAGAAGGTGTGGATTCAATGGCGAATGGCGTACCAAGCTGAGTATGATGCTATCGTCAACGTAGCAGATGACCCTCAAAATCTGATTTCTCAGATCAGACGAGTCATCACATTGGAAGATCCTTTTCAAGGGTCTACAATGGAACAAGATCAGGCTTACCAAGATCTGGAGAGACTATCATGTACCAGTATGAAAGATTTACTGACATACATGAATCAATACAAATACCTGGCAGCCAAAACAGGTAGAATGTATGTAAGCCCAGAACTTTCTGAGAAGTTCTTCAGAAAAATGCCCCCACTAATAGGAAGGGAAATAGAAGCAGCCTTCCTACAAAAATATCCAGGAGCAGTGATAGGAGTCCTTCCTAGGATTCACTTCTCACATAGCTATCTTGCAGAACTGTGCAAAAGAGCAGCAATACAGAAAGGGATCAAAGACCTTTCATTCTGCAGCAAAATTCCAATTCCAGGCTATTACCAGCAGCCATCAAAGAAGTATGGAGTACGAAAAGCTATGACATACAAAGGGAAGCCTCATGACTCTCATGTTAGAGTCATAAGAAAGAAAAATCAAGACAAAGCAGGCAAATGCAAATGCTACATTTGCGGAGATGAAAGCCATTTTGCTCGTGACTGTAAAAGAAAAACGGGCAACATTGCTCGAGCAGCCATTTTAGATAATCTGGATTTACCAGATGACTATGATGTGCTCTCCGTTGACCTAAATGAGTCAGACAGTGACGACATCTGCAGCATCTCAGAAGGAGAAACTGGAGCATATGCTGCAACAATAGACTCCAGACCATGGAGAGAAACAGCTTTAATGCTAGGACCAGACACTGGCGGATGGAGAGGCCAGGTCAATGTTGGAGAAAAGAAGAAGAATTGCCAACATGAATGGCAACATAACCAGGACATACTAAGCACACCTGATAGAAGATGTGCCTTCTGCAGAGTAGAGACAAACAAAAGAATGAGGATATTCTGTCCTCTATGTCTCTTAATTGCCTTAATGACGCGTCTGATTTGAGAGATCAGATTTTGAGGGTCATCTGCTACATTGACTATCGCATCATATTCAGCTTGGTACGCCATTCGCCATTGAATCCATACCTTCTTTTCTGTTTCACCGAGAAGGTTCTCAATGTATGCGGCTTTTGTTTTGTTGTCGAACCATGTCTTCTCATTTACCAAATTAATGGTAATTGCTTCCCATCGGCTAATGGTGTCATTATACTGGCCGATGTCCTCAGGGAGTATCAGCATTGCGCCTGTGCTTGCGTGTGCTGAGGGTAGAGCAATGATGGGCTGTTTGAATTCTTTGAAGCCCTTTCTTCTTTCCTTGGTTTCTCCAACGTCGAATGGTTGGATCATTGTCGCGGGAGGGTAATTTACCGGTCCCATTATTGGTTCAACAGGAGGTCTGTAAGCAGATGTTACAGAAGACATTGCTTTCTCTTGGAGCTTTTGTATCTGGGGATACTCCAATTCTTCTAGCTCCTTTTGAAGTGTTGATGATGCCATTGCTGCTTCTGTGGGTTTGCTGGTGACGAAGGTACTGTTGGAAGGGGACACGGAATCACAACCACCAACCCCCCCCGAAAAAGAGGATGAAGATGGATCTTCATCATCGATATCGGAATCATCGGGATCGGAATCCTCGAGAGCCGTCTCATAAACGGTCTCGTTATCTTCGTCGTCAGAGGATATGCCATCATCAGAGGTGGTGGTGCCATCATCAATGGGCACCGTATTGGTGGGGGTAGCATCATCAAGGGATGGCATAGTACTGAGAAACTGCAGATGGCTAAAGTCTGCATCGAATTGCTCATCAGGGGTTAAGTCGACAATTGGATCTGATGGGGATCCTGTATTGTCATTATCATTATCATTATCATCATCATCCCATCCAGTGGCAATGATGGATGATAGGGGAATGTGGGCATGTGGGGGTGCAGCATAGTTGACCATGTAGTCATAACGACCACTAGGTTCACCGAGTGTATCCCATCCATCCTGTGAAGGAAGAATGGTGGGGTATTTATCAGGGGATGGTTCTTCTGGTGGTGACGGATCTTCTGGATCCTCTGGATCATCTGAGGGTGGTGTCGAGACTTCTTCTGGAAAAGGAAGTGCAGGTTTCCATCCGGTGGAGCCATCTGCCGGTGGTGGTGGAGGATCAGAACTGGTTCGTAGCCTTGGTCCGTCTGGTGTCATAATGCAAAAGGATGGTATAGGCATACCATTCCAATATTGTACACCATTCCAGTACTTGTCCCAAGTGGGTTCTAGGAGATGATCCCAACAAGAAGCTACGAATTCTTCTTGTGGTTCTTGTTCATTCTGACCATGAGTTTCTAGGTCAAACTCGTCCACAGGAAAAGTTCCTCGTGGTGGTAGGTGCGTGTAATCTTGAAATCGAATAGACTGGCGTCCATCCGTCAGGTTCTGCACTACCGCTGAAGTTGGGGCTTGGGCTGTAGAAATGGCTACTGGTCGTAAGATCCACCGTCGTCCTCGAAGTTCCTCTGTGGTATGCTTTTGTCCTGGGACTGCACGGATTCCATTGCTTGCGAGATATTCTGCAACGTCATCGACGTTATAGCGAAATCCTGCAAAGCTGGTGTTGGTTAGGCGTGCCACCAATCCTCTTGTAATCAGGAGATTAGATTCTGCTCCTCTCCATCCTTCATATCCTTGTGTCTGGATTGAAATTTGGATGTGGTTATGGAAGTCTACAAGGCTCAGCATCATATTTGGCGCGATATACACCAACTGGGTTCTTGTTGTAAGGTCTGCTTCCATGGTGCCGATGACTGCTCGGTCGTCTGGCCACCGTGTATCTCTTATCACGATTAAGGCATTTGTTCCTGCATCGCTCCTGTGTAATGCCTGGATTCTAATCATGATTAGTCCAATATGAACATGTTGCATACCTGCTCGTCGGAGTTTTTCATAACTCTGACTATTGATGAACTGCATGTCCACCTGTTGCTCTCCTGTACATAATATTCTGGATTCAGAATAGTGTTGATAAACCTGATGCTGTGGTTCGGACCACGAAGCATCATATAGTGTCTCTGCAGGTACCATGTTGGCTCTTCTTCTTTGAGATAAGGAGATTTCTGCTTGAGGGTCTAGTTGGCTTTCCAAACTTCTGTTGAAGTTTCTCCTTGAGCTAGAGCTGCTGCTGCTATCTGAGCTGGCTTCATCAGTTCTCCGTCCTCGTCCGGGGAACCTCCTTTGAAGTTGATGGCGTACCCTTGCCATCCTCCTGTAGTCTCTTATTTGATCTTCCTGAGATGGAAGATCATGAACCTGCTGTGTCTCTGTAAGACTTGTCATCCTCCTTTGGCGGCCTTTTCTGCTTTAGCCTTTTCCTCAGCAAAGATGACTCTTGGGTCTTTGAAGACGTAGAATGGTTTTGGACTTCTTGGAACAGGTGGTCCAAGATTAAGTCCTGCTAGTTGTTTTTGTAAACTTTCAAGGGCTGTGGATGATCCACTGGTTTGTAGCTTTTGAAGGTCTTGTCTAAGACCCTCGATCTGATTGGTTTGTGCTGCTACCAATTGAATCAAAGTGTTGTTCTGTTTGATCAGAACTTGGAGGGTGGTGTTAACTCCTCCGCTTTGAGAACTGGGTTTGACAAACCCTTCAGCGGGGCTGTCTATGCTTTCTGTGGCTTCTAGGGCTTGTAAGTAGGGTTCTGAGTTCGCTGTGAGCAACCAGTTGTTGCTCATGAGGTGAGTATCCTACGGAGATCGTGTATCAGATGTTCAATCTGATGTACCTTCTCAGTAAGGTTACTGGTCAGGCGTAAAGCCTGTTCTTCAACAATCTTTGGCTGTTGTGCAATTTCTTGCACTAAAGTCTTTACTTCAGATTTTGAAAGAGGAGGAGTGGCTAACCACTCAGTTTGTAATACTTGTTGCTGTTTTTGAAGTACAGCAAGGGTTTTTCGGATTTCTTTAAATTCTTTTTCAAAGGCTTTTTGGTTTTGGTCTAAGGTTTCTAAGACTTTGTAAGAATCTTTAATGGCTACCTTCGAGTGTAAAAGTAACCGGTCGTACACTACTTCCAAATTGTGGGCGAGATCAGAGCCTGTTGGCTTAGGGGTGTTTGCTAGGTCGAGATATTCCAGGTTGGCAGTTCGGGAATGATCATACCACTTTTGGATAGCCTGTTCGTACCTCTGTGACATATTAGAAATATAAGAATTTAACCATTTTGCGCATACCTTTCTGAATTGTGCATCCCCTTCCGCAACTTACTAAGTACCACTTACGCCCTTTCGCTGGGTCTTTTGGGTCTTTAGGAAGGTTTCTCACCAATATCAGTTAGGTACTTACTCTTTAGTTAAACACTTACCTTCGGTGTCTCTCGTTGTACGATTCAGGTTCCCAAACATAGAACAATCAAACCTTCCCTGCTTCCCTGAAATAGGGACGACTACTCCCGAGCCATGAATAAGGTCCTAAGCTTTGATACCATAGGAAAAAGACGCGGAAACTAACACAAAAGATCTAGGCACAATATTCACTCTTATTGCATATCTATAAGAAAATACAGACTGACCTGTCCCAAACTGTATGTCTGAAACTAGTGCTTGAGCTTACAGTTACTTACTCGCTCGAAGACTGAGATGCATACTATAAGGGTGTAGAGTCCCTTATATAGACGAGGGGGAGATAAAGGTGAAAGAATATCACCTTTAAGAAAGATAAGATGGGAATCTTATCTTTTACTAGTGGGGGAGAAAGGATAAGATCGTATCTTATCTTTTCTGGGTGGAGAAGGATAAGATCGAATCTTATCTTCTCAAGTAGTCACTAGTGGACAACTAGTGGACAATAAAAAGTGCCACCAAACAGTAGTGGTCTTAGCATAAAGTAAAAGTGAAAGGGACAGATTCCCTTTAAACCGGAGCCTGTAGTGAAAGTGTCAACTGGTCCAGGCTGGTGATGAGCTGTTCCACTTCTTGGACAGTGTACCGTGTGTATGGGAGTAGGTCCCCCCATGCGTTGTCTTTTGTGCTAAGGCTTTGGCAGTGGTGTTGTCGCTCAATAATGGCCGTCCTGAGATGGGCCATGGCTTGGCAGGCTTGTTGATGAAGCTTTTGGATGATGATTTGCCCTTGGTGGGACCGCCTTGCATGGTCACTGAGAAGTCCTTCTTGCCGGTTTTGCTGGAGCAGATTCCGGTAGTGGTGAGTAAGTTCTTCTCCGGTGAGTTCTTCTCTGGTAAGAGAATCTTCAGATAAAGCGGCAAGTCTTGATGCTTCGGTTCGTCCTGGCTGAGTTCTTGTTCCAGCTGCCATAATGCTTCTTCCTCTTGGGAGCTTGTTTCTGAATAAGTGAGATGGCCGACTAATCTCGATAGTGAATCAGATTGTACGATCATTGCCATTGTTCGGTGCCTGCTCTTTGAAGGGCGAATAACTCCTAGTTGTAGTAACGCAGTGATATGCCTTTTGAAGGCATCTTCTGTTGCTGGAGTTACATGTTTCAGTGGCTTGTCCTGGATAGTCAGGTCTGGATTGATGATGTCAATCTTGCATTTGACCCTGTTCTTGGACCAGTGCTTCAAGGGATCCTCGCCGATGTATCCCTGATCTTTAAACTCTTGAAGGAGTTTACTGAACCTTTGAACGAAGCGTTCATTGGTTCTTTCTTTTCCATAGTATACCGCTTCTTGAATTGAGCGGTATTCTTCCTCATTCATATCTAGCTCTGGAATTGCCATGGCGGCCTTCTGAATCTCTGTAGTGGTGTGGAGGGTAGTGATGTTTTTGTAGAAGGTTACAGTGGTTCCTTTTATTCGTAAACCTCCACTGTTGGCTTTGATGAAATTACAGCCAACAAGCATTTGGATTCCGTCTTTTACTGTCATATCGATGGCATATGTAAAAGGAATCCTGAAGCGGTGTTCACCAATGGTCATCATTCCATTTTTGACCTTGGTCTTTGATTCTTGAACTGAGCTAACACAGTTAAAAGTAACTGAGTAGCTAAGAGCTTCTAATGCTTCTGCAGGAACTGCCTTCCTGTCGATGCAGCATGTTGTGCATCCTGTATCAAGAATAGCCTGGATAGAGAATTTAGACAATCCTGGTATGTCCATCTCGATGATCATATTATAAAGTCTATTGATTAGACTTCCATTTCCTCCAGGGCTAACTGATTTTAAGACCATTAGGGTCTTTTCTTCCTCTTCTTCTGCTTTGGTTGCTTCTCCTTTATCCTTCTCTTCTAGCATGAGTCTATCCTTTTCAAGATCTTGGATAAGGATTAGGGCCTTTAGCTGAGCTAATTCATCTTTGAGAGTCTGAATTTCAGTATTCAGCTGGTTGATATGCCCTAGTAGTTCTCGAACTAAGGCTGGAGGCTCAGCCTTTGGTTGTACCGCTAGTGGAGTAGGTACAATGGTTACATTGACATAGAATGGTGCACAGATAACACAGGCAATTAAGAGACATAGAGGACAGAATATCCTCATTCTTTTGTTTGTCTCCTTTTTGCAGAAGGCACATCTTCTATCAGGTGTGCTTAGTATGTCCTGGTTATGTTGCCATTCATGTTGGCAATTCTTCTTCTTTTCTCCAACATTGACTTGGCCTCTCCATCCGCCAGTGTCTGGTCCTAGCATTAAAGCTGTTTCTCTCCACGGTCTGGAGTCTATTGTTGCAGCATATGCTCCAGTTTCTCCTTCTGAGATGCTGCAGATGTCGTCACTGTCTGACTCATTTGGGTCAACGGAGAGCACATCATAGGCATCTGGTAAATCCAGATTATCTAAAATGGCTGCTCGAGCGATGTTGCCCGTTTTTCTTTTACAGTCACGAGCAAAATGGCTTTCATCTCCGCAAATGTAACATTTGCATTTGCCTGCTTTGTCCTGATGCTTCTTTCTTATGACTCTAACATGAGAGTCATGAGGCTTCCCTTTGTATGTCATAGCTTTTCGTACTCCATACTTCTTTGATGGCTGTTGGTAATAGCCTGGAATTGGAATTTTGCTGCAGAATGAAAGGTCTTTGATCCCTTTCTGTATTGCTGCTCTTTTGCACAGTTCTGCGAGATAGCTATGTGAGAAGTGAATCCTAGGAAAGACTCCTATCACTGCTCCTGGATATTTTTGTAGGAAAGCTGCTTCTATTTTTTTTCCTATTAGTGGGGGCATTTTTCTGAAGAACTTCTCAGAAAGTTCTGGGCTTACATACATTCTACCTGTTTTGGCTGCCAGGTATTTGTATTGATTCATGTATGTCAGTAAATCTTTCATACTGGTACATGATAGTCTCTCCAGATCTTGGTAAGCCTGATCTTGTTCCATTGTAGACCCCTGAAAAGGGTC
>NW_006500353.1:2489432-2574634 GCF_000471905.2 Amborella trichopoda
TTTATTATATATATATATATATATATATATATATATATATATATATTCTTTAAATCTTTCTGAATGGTAAATGTGTTTATTTCATTCTTTGCAATGAGAACAAAAGTATATGAAAAATTGTGGTTTAAGACAGGGGTGTGCCCTGAAAGATGACTAGATGAGACATAATATCAAAGATTCCACAAGAGTGGTCTCTATAGTTGTTGGAGGTGGGAGCGGCGGATCGTTGCTCGCTAGGAGTTCTGTAGTTTGGGATCTCCATGAGGGCGCCTATATATAAAACTAGAGAAATGAAAAAAGAAGGATTATTCACAAATTTTATTAAAATCATTTGGATGGAAAATCAATATGTTAGAAATCTTTTAATTATACTTTCAACAAATTTACTCAAATAAAATTGAGAGTAATAACCCATATCTTTTCATTATGGATATGGTTCGTATAGAGCCAAGGCTCTAAACAATCAAAGTAAAGCACACCTTCAAATAGTGTCGAGAAATCTGGTTTCAATACTGGAATCTTTGTGATAGCCTCAAAATATAGTTTTATCTTTAATTATAAAATTTAAAGCTTCAAAAATAGTGTAGATCGAGCAGATCTATGAAAATTTGAAAATCTTGAAAATTGATGGTCCAAAAATGCTTTACAAGATGCACTATTTTCAAAACTTGAAATCCATTTTTTTTCTCATGTCCATGCATCTCGATGTCGAGATGATCAATTTGAGGATATTTGGGCATCAAAACAACCTCTTCTAATGAAATTTTTGAGGTGGGCTCTAATTTGATTGTTTAGAGCCTTGGCCTATATAAACTTTTTCTTTTAATTATGCTTTCAACAAATTTACTCAAATAAAATTGAGAGTAATAACCCCTATTTATTTGCTTGAGGCTTCTTATATATAAGTCCTTCATAATGGCATACTAGATATATTTATTTAAGCTTATATTGTTAATGATGATAAAGGATATTATCTCGGTTTTATCATATGCAAGTCATGCCCTTTTCTTTACCTATCCCTGTCCATTTTAATTAAACAAAAAGGTATGAGGTAGATCCTGCAAATAAATATAGAAATGTAGAGCAAGAGAGAGAGAGAAAACAGAGAGATATCATTCTCACTCTTGTACAGATGGGTCATAATCACATAAAGAGAGAAAGAGAGAGACAAGAGAGGCATCATTCTCTCTCTTGTATAGATTGGTCAAAATCCCATAAGCATTTATGCCATGTTGGACCCACAATTCCCTACATTAAATGTGGTTTTGGGAGTGTTGGAATTAAAACTCTCTTTGTAATTGATGCAGATTCGAGAATCTCTTTCCTTTGTATTTGGATAATTATTGCCTTCTTTTTTTAGTGATATGCGATTATTGCTTTCTTTCTTTTGATGGATATGTATTTATTGTTTCTTTGAATTAGATATGCATTTATTGTTTCTTATCTTTTAAAAATAAATATAGCATGGGCTTGTTAACCTATTGATTGACTCCTATTGGTTGGCATCACACTCCCCCAACATGAGATTATGGCCCGCCTAGGCAATGATATCTCACGAGAAGTGTGGGATGGCATTCCCAGAGCGGGATCACTGCCCTATGTTAGGAGATCTTGGTAATTATTGTGGTCCCACCATACTATAGTGTGGGGGCAATTACTAAGATCTTGTGGAGCCCTCTTTAATGAAAGAATCTATAAGCATGATTTGGCAAAGTTTTAAGCTGGCTGCCTACTTAATACAACCCTCCTCCTTTTAGCCGGGCTTGGGACTAACATGACCGGCTTGGGGCTAGCCAAGAAGGAGTTATTAGGAGATCCCAACAACTATGCTTAAATCGATGGAACCCTACTATGCTCTAAAGAGACCCCCTTCATTTGAAATAGTGGTGGCAACAGATTGGCTCAGGTCTGGGTCGACCCAGACCCAACCCAACTAGGCTGAACTTAGACCCAGACCTGGCTTGAGGTCAGGTTGGGTTTGGTCTAGAAATAAAAAAAATACTTTACATATTTTATAACATATAATTGATATTAATTATTAACTTATATAGTTACAATGTTCCAAAATACGCTAGGCACCCCTAAGCAGCCAACCTGGAGCTCAGCGCCTAGGTTCCAGGTGGGCGTAGGCGCACAGAACCTCATGCACCCTGAGGTGAAAGTTTTAAAAATACACAGATATGTGTTGTTTAAGGGTGGACCCGAACCCGAACCAGAACCCGACTGGACCTGAATTCACCGGATCTAGACTCGGACCTGGACTAAAAACACATAGTGTTGGACCTGAACCTTGACCCGACCCACCGGGGCCAATTTTTGGACCCATACCCGGACCCAGATTGGGTCTCTACCCCTTGGGTCCCAGGTCGGGTCTGGGTCCATTGCCACCCCTAGTGTTGTTCAAAGTTCAAACACACATATATGCAGATATTGGTGTTAATTTTCTATTTTTTGGCATCTATATGTATTCTAATTGACTTTTTCTACGCAAATTATATATGCATGAATGTTAAAAACATGCAAAAACCTAAAATTTTTGAAATTTAGTGAAAAAACATAAACAAGTCCATGGTGTATTAGTCTCCAACTCTCCAAACCATACTACATAGTGACACACGATCATAATGCACAAATAAATGATAGGATGAAATACAAAAGAAAAATATAACACTGATAATCCAAATGTTCAATAGGTTGTTGAGATGGATGAGTGGCAAGACAAGAAGGGATAGAATTCGAAATGAATACATTCGGAAGAATTTAGGTGTGGCTTCAATAGGCGATAACATGATAGAGTAAGCTTAGGTGGGTTGGCCATGTGTAGCACATACCCAGTACAGCTCTTCTTAAGCGGTACGAGTTGGTTCACGTGGAAGGCTCAAAAAGGGTATGGGAAAGGCCAAAAAAGATATGGTTGGAAGTAGTGAGAAAAGATATGGGGACTTATGACCTCACTGAAGGTATGACTCTTGATAGAGTAGAATGACCAGGATTCGTGTAGTGGATCCCAAATAGTTGGTAAAAGACTCTGATGATGATGATGTAGGGTTTAGTTTTCATTTTTTATTTTTTATTTTTTATTTCTTCTCACTTTAATGGTTAGAATACCCGCAATACTCTTTTAAGGCAAATTCGTGGGTCAAAAGGACCCAAAATGCCCTTAGGAGTCCTTTTATGACACAAAAAAGTGCCCAGGGCTTGGATACCTGCCTAGGATTGGGTGCTTAGCGCCCGCTTGGGTGGCCACTCAGGTATTGGCACCCAGGGAGGGCCGCCTAGGCCTAGGCGGGCACCTAGGCGATGGATAGACCTTTTTTTTGAACATTGTGTAGTTATATATTTTTTACTTATGTATACCAAGCTCGGTCTGGTTAAGCCCTACCTAGACCAGACTCGACCCAATGCAATAGGGCCCAATCCAGACCCGGACCCGGCCCTAGACCTGACCTGGAATTTGGACCTGATCCTGACCTGTTGGATTCAACACCTGGACATAGACCTAGACCCCGTTCCGGTCGACTAGTCGGGTCGAACCTGATTGCCACCCCTAGTCTGCAGGTCCAAGGTTTCTCTTGGAGCTGCCACCAAAAGCAAGTGTTGTATTTCTCGGTCATGGTGGCAGTTGTCATGGGGGCTGACTTTCCCCTTTAGCCAAACCGTGCGGCCCCAAGCTTAAGTCGAAACCTAACTAAGGCAAGATCAACCTTCCATAAGCACACACAACAGGAATGAACCCCTCCACACTCTCTCTCATTTACATGGCTAGTAAGGCCCGCACCGCCATTACTCTCCACCACATGGTGTGGCAATTACATTAGCCCATACCTCACCAATGATTGTCTAGAACATATGCACTACATGTATATGGAAGTGCAAACGGAACACCACACGTGTGTGTGATTTTATTTTTCCTATATAGTTATGTATGTGTGTGTGTGTGTGTGCACGTGTGTGTGTGTGGTATTCTCAATAGTCACTATATATATTATTGCAATTACCTGAATGAAAAATTTATGTATATGTATAGTATCCTCAATTGTTACTGTATATTATTGCAATTACCTGAATGATTAGAAAAGAGCCCGGGCTTAGTTGGTTAGCGCTTGACAATTTGCAACGCTACGTTCTAGGTTCAATTCCTATCAAGGGTAGGGGCCCTCTCCCCATTGACTCACCAAAAAAAAAAAAACCCTGAATGATAAAGCATAATTGTATGTGTGTGCATGTACTTCCAAATATGTACTATCAATTTTTGTGGAAGTAATATTTTAAAATAATAGAATGAATAATCAATCTTTTAGCATTATTAATATGCTGAGCACATGCTAATAAGAACTTTATTACTAGAAATTCGCATAATAAATTACGGAACCCAAAAAAAGAGTACACTTAGAGTCTATAGAGTACACTAGTCCATAGATATAAGTACAGTTAGAGTCTATAGACATAAGCAAATGATAGACATAAGAAAAACACAAATGCAAAAATATATGTTCTATTATAAGTAGAAGAATTTATACGAAATTAAAGAGGCATTTTGTGTTAAGAAAATGTAATGTAAGAAAATCTTAACAATTAAAAATCGAGGAATAGATTTTAGGAAGATTCAAAGTGAGATACAATAAATGCATGAAATGATATTTAAATGGATTATTTAAAAAATGAAAGACATAAAGCGCATTACAAAATCCAAGAAAATATTTTCTACTATAAATAAAACTTTTAAAATAAAAATTAGTAGGATAAATAAATCAATGAAAAATGTTACTATTTCCATACACTTTCAAATAATATAAAATAAAAAAAAGTTTGTCAATTGAGTAGAAATTTTTGAATGGTAGATAAGACATTTTGTAAAAAAAAATCATATACGAAAATCTGAATAATTAAAAATCAAGGAAAAGATTTTAGGGAAGATTTGATGTGACATACAACAAATGCATGAAATGACATTAAATTGATTATTTAAGAAATGAAAGACATAGGATATTACGAAATTCAAGAAAAGATTTCTACTATAAACAAAAGACTTTAAATGAAAATTAAGAGAATAAATAAATCAATGAAAAATGTCATTATTTTCATACACTTCGAATAATATAATATTAAAAGATTGCTGATTGAATAAACACTTTCAAAAGGTAGAAAAGACATTTGTGTAGAAAAAATAATGTACAGAACTAAGATCGATATCCCTTTAAGTTAGGAGCAGATCAAGATCCTTTGCAGTCAAGGATCGATATCCCTTTTAAGTTTCGATAGGTTGGGATCGAGATCCCCTGATGGGAGGAAGCGAGTAGCACTTGGGCTCTGGCTCCAGGACTGATGGATCGAGATTCCAAGAGGGGACCGACACCTCTTGACTATGATCCCCGCAACTATGGTCTTGAAGACCCATTGAGGGGGTTTAAGCTTCCACTCCACAGTTCATACCCATGCATGCCAATTCAGATAAAGTTGTAAATATATCGTAAAATAAAAAAAAAAAGTAAAAGAAAAAACACATGATTCATAACATAATGTGTTGTAGCAAAATAAAATCAAAAACCTCTTTTAAATATGATAATACTGAAAAAATATCAAAAACAAATCGGTGTCGGTGCAAACCTCATCTATTGCGTCGCTAAGAGTTCTCAAAATCAACTATTAGAAGGCTCCAATTCCATCCACGAACTATTTTCTTCGTTTTGGGAAGATATCGGAAAAATATAAAATTTATCGATCTTTCGATAAATCACAAAATAGTGGTTTTTAGGGGTTTTTCTCATCCTAAATGCCGCGGATTGTATATTGAGGGTTTAGAATACCCCCTAAAACCGTTTTCCCCCCTTTTTAGGGGGAAAAATTACGTATTTTACCCTTACCAAAGGGTTTTTTTCCATTGCCCGAAAATTGACACGAGGGGCACCTAGGCGGCCGCCCAGAGAATAGCGCCTAAGCGGTGCCTAGACAGCCCAAGCAGGTGCTCAGAAGCAAAACGCCTTATGCTGCTGCTTAGACTGTGCCTAAGCATTTTGAAAATTTTTTCGCCTAGGCGGTCGGGGGCGGCCGAATTTTCGGACATTGCTTGGCCGTATGTGATTTTCCAACTTTTATAGGAATCCTGACTAGCAACACATCAAGCCACCCAAGAGGACTTTAATGCCACCTTTTGAGGACTTTGGGAAAATCGTAGATAGTAGGAAAGTATCATGCCACTCCTAAAGGAACCAATGTCGTTAAGATCGGATTGACAAGTCGGGTCGAATCGGAAACTTGTGGCCTGTCTTATTTGTCTACTCCCCTGGAGCAGGTGGTCCAGTGAACTTGCGCTGGACCTGTGGATCGACAGATCCAACGTTTGGACATGCCAGTCCATTGGTCTAGCACTGAACTGGTCAGTCTTGATGATGCCTAAGAAATGACGTAAAGCATCCCCTTTTTATAAAAAAATTCATTCTTAGGGGTTGTTTTTCGTCCTTGTGAAGTTTAAGGGCATTTTAGTCTTTTTCATATTAGGGATAGTATGTGATTAACAAGTGGTTTTCAAGAGAGAGAGTTACTTTGGTGATTCTCTAGCTCTTTCTCTCTCTATCTCTCTCTCTCTCTCTCTCTCTCTCTCTCTCTCTCTCTCTCCCTTTAAAGACCCTAGAATGTCTTGCAATCTACTCCCTATTTGATAGTTTGGTTCTTTATCCACTCCCAGATTGTTTGCTCCTTCAGGTTGAGACCTTAAAATATTTGCTTATTGTTTTTTTGCCTTATTATTTAAATCATGGAAATGATGCCTAGCCAGAAAATGAGGCTGTTCTTGGGAGGGGGAGGTGCTATCCATACAAACTAACTGAAAAAAGTCATTTATAAAGGGAAAAAATCACTCTTCTTGCACAAATTTAATATATTTCTTGAAATATTAGTGCGTTTGCTAGTTAAACACATTAAAAAAAAGGGATTTATTACCCTGTTTGCTTCTCTACTTTTTCCATTCGTTTCCAATTTTCTCTGAATTTCCCCTTTTCTTTCTTTTCAAAATTTACTCTTTTTTATTTTTTTTTGTGTGGCATTTTTCTTTGCCTATCTTTACTGTTATAAGAAAGAAAGGGACCAACCCCATTCTGTTATTTTATGGCAATTTTAAATCCTCAATCCATTGTTGTAGCAATTTGGTAAACAGTGGTTTGTCAGGCTTAGTAGAGCCCTAACTATTTGAAAATAAAGTGATGAAGAGAGATATGAAAATAATATGAAATAAAATGAAGTTTATTGGACATTCTACTGCAGGTTATGATGCTATGCTTGCCATTATCTTGGAGTCATTTTTATAATCAAATTTTATTCAAATGAGTAATTTTTTATGAGTTGGGGATTCCTTTCACTTGGCTCAATGTTACAAACCGGAGTTGCTCTGGGAATTGGCCAAGGCTCAGGGTGAGTCGACTCGCCAAGTCCTGAGTCCGCTCGGCGAGTTTTGTATTAGGAAAACTGCAGTTTGTAAAGTATTAGCTGATCTTTTTAAGACCAGGACAGACTCCGTCCAACTCAGACCTGCCTAGTCGGGCTCATTTGGAACCTTCATTAGCAGGGTGCTGGTTCTTAGTGAGTTGGGCGAGTAGACTCGGATAAGCCTGGTTTTTGAATTGCTTTGTTTACTTGTGAAACTACACGGCACTACTCTCAATTGTTCTCAGATGGAAAAGAATAACCTTAGTTTGAAGCTACTATGGTTTGGCAGGATAGTTTTTTATATAATCTGATAAGCCTTTGTTTTATCAGTAATGACCTGTTGATGGCTTGTGTTTTCAATGGATTCATAAGCTCAGAGGATTACATCCAGTGAATTAATTTTCTATTCCAATGGAATGCATGCATATCTGGGCATCTTTCTCCATGTCTCCAGTTCCCTATTTGACTGGTTGAGATTTTCTTTCAGGTGTCACTCTGGAAGATCCTCGCACTGAAGATCTCAGCCAAGATGTTAGGGGGTTTATATTCTCTAAGATCCTGGTTAGTACTTGAAAAAAACCATAACTTTGAAACATGGGATATTATTATGATCACTATGTAATAGGATGCCATTGTTTTCACATTGGAATATTATTCAAGTGCATTAACTTTTTGATTATCGCTACATATTTTGCATTTGTTTTGGTCATTATACCGTTTGTAAATATGCAGGAGCGCAGGCCTGATCTAACTACGGAAGTAATGGCTTTTAGGGAATTTTTGTTGTCTTCTACAGTATCTGATTCAGATACTCTGGATGTGTGGGAACTCAAGGGTAATCATTCAATATCATATATTTACAAGATTTAGACATTATTTAAAATCTTACTAAACTTTCCATTCTTTAATTCTTTCTTTAACTTGAATAGCTGTTTCAAGCTTATTATTTATTTATTAACTTACCTTTTGAAATAGATTTGGGGCATCAAACAGCTCAGAGAATTGTTCATGCGTCAGACCCCTTGCAGTCGATGCAAGAAATCAGCCAAAATTTTCCTAGCATTGTTTCCTCTTTATCTCGAATGAAGGTCATTTTCGCCACTTAAGTTGCTATATTTTTTGTTATCAAATTTCATACTTTGCGGTGATATCCAAATAAATTCATTTTCTCTAATTTTTAGAATGTTTTTAACATATGAGTAATTGTTTGTTGTCAAATTTGGGCAGCTCAATGCCTCTGTGAAAGATGAAATATTAGCAAATCAACGAATGGTTCCACCTGGGAAGTCTTTAATGGCACTGAATGGAGCTTTAATCAACGTTGAGGATGTTGACCTTTACTTGTAATTCTCTTTACCCGTCTTGAATTTTATGTGAGATGCCACTTTCATGGAAGAATCATGTTCTGTTGTCTTATTATCACATATATTTTTATTTGGGACAATGTTATGCATGTTGTGGTTAGATGCAAAATACATAGTTGGTGCCGTTTCCATTGATACTGTTAATCTTTGTTATTAGCAATTTTATCGATCTTTTGCTTGTGATATGATCTCTTTCATTTTCTTTTGTTATAATTTTTTTGATAATATAATTTGTTAGAAAAGTAATACTTTACAGCTTGAAGCGTGAGAGAAAAAAAAGTTTGGAGACTACAATCAAATCGTTATAAATTCCTCTTGCCTCATCTTTCTCCATAACTCTTGCATTTTCTCTCTAATTAGCATCTTGCTGATTCTTAGGTTAATTTGATGTGTCATTAAGTACACATATTTGAGAACTTGTTCTGAATTCACTGTGGTTCTATTCTACACCATCTCTGCTGGCTGTAGAAATTCTTGCTGATCTATGTATTCCATTTAGGCTAGCTCGGCTGTTACATTAATTATATTCTTATTTTTAGTTCTATTGGTATTCTTTTGTATGTATAGATATAGATGCATCTTTTCTTTCCATGTCCATGACTGAATAGTTGGTTCTAATACGAATGGCAATATATTGTACGATGGATAAGTTTTGGTTGGTGTACATTGAAACCAGTGTAATTCCTCAGTCTGCAAAGGATGCGACAATTATTAGTTAACTATGGGCTAACCTCACATTAGAGCAGTGCCCTTGATGAAATGAGGGGGGCAGAGATGAGTTCCTTGAGGCAAATCAACTTGATTGCGTGACAGACACTAACAGCACACTGGCCTATTTGATCTTGGCTTTTGGAATATTTTACTCAAAATTCTTCTTGCCAACATATTGGGTCTGCAAAATCTTTGCCCTACCTCCTCACGCCATCTCTTAGAATTGTACATCTGGGTCCATTACAACAAGGATGACCTTATACTTCAGTTTTATCCACAAGTTTTGGTGGACAAATAGTGTACTTTTTGCTTGAGTTGGGGCATGAGTAGTGAAGACATAATTGTGACTGAGTTGAATTCCCAATGCTACCTACCTATTCAGGGGGAATTGATGCGTAGTCTTACATGGACTTGTTGCGGATGTTCATATCAATTCTCTAGGTTCTGTATGTTCTAGAATATGGTTCATAGTCAGTATAATAATAGTTTACTCATTTTCGGAAACCCAAATAATTTGAAAACCTGATTTCTTGAGTAAGGTCATTATGGTTCTTTCTATTAATAGTGAATTTTGGATATATCCATTGATGGTGTGGGGCATTTTTATGATTTGAGATATTTTCCGTATCTTTATTTTACAATTTTGACAATGTATTCCTGCTCGTGATCATAGGATGCCATTGTCGTTTGATGTGTCTAGTTATGCCATTTTGTTTTCCAAGTTGCTGCAGTTTTGTTTGATTTCTGTTACTTTATTTTTTTCCATCTCCATTCATGTTTTAGTATTACTTTAATGATGTACTCTTGCTTTGTGCAATTTTTTTTTTCATCAATAAAACTCCTACTTCTTAAAAATAAAATTGATTATTTAATGATGACTGCTATTCAATGATATGTAAGTACATACTAATGCTCATTTCATACATTGTGGGGTGTCCTTGTAGGTTAATGGATTTGATACATAAAGAATTATCTTTGGCTGACCAGTTTCTTAATATCAAGGTAAAATTTATGCTTCTGTATATGTGCTTTTGAGCCTAATATGGTAGTAGTGAGGAGGCATGCCTTTGGGGAAATCACTTGTTGCACAATGGGTACCACACTTTGAGATGATGTGTGTTTGTGCGCATGTGTGTACAGGCACTTCAGTTTACCTATATGTTTTTTGTGTAGTTTAATATGTAGAGGAGCTTTTGATCGTAAGTGTTATTCCGGGAAAGTTCACTCTTGCTAATATGGCATAGAGAATCATAATGTGCTGGAGTTATGACCATCCAATGAAATGATGGCCGGTGATGGAGAGAGAGTGGACTTGCCATTAGGATCATGATCCAAGTGGATTGTGATTTTTCATAGTCCATTGGGTTATAGTATAACTTATCTTCTATCAGTGGGATGTTTTTTTTTTTTTGTCTGTGCAAGTTTGGTTGCAGTTCACATTCCTGACTTGGCAATTTCGCAAGTGAGCTGATAGTGTTGTATATATGCTTGTAGGTGCCTCGAAGTTCCATAAGGAAGTTGTTGTCATCGCCACCTCATTCTGAATCTAATGGATTTCGTGTAGATTTTCGTTCTAGCCATGTACATTATCTCAACAACTTGGAGGAGGATGCAATGTATAAGAGATGGCGAAGCAATCTGAATGAGGTTGAGAGCTTCACTAATGGACTTTTTGGGGACCTCAAGAAAATGGGTCTCATTCTTAATGGTTTTTTGCTAGTGTTTGCTTTTCTTTTATGGCTCTCTCTTGATTTTTACCTAAATTTATGTCATTACTTTCTTGATGCAGCTATTGATGCCTGTCTTCCCTGGCCAAATGCGGTATATTCGCAAAAATTTGTTCCATGCTGTTTATGTAGTTGATCCTTCTACAATTAAAGGAATTGAGGCAAGTCGTTTTGTGCTGTTTTGTTTGTTTATTTCCATTGCCCTTTAGGTTTGACTTGTAGTGCCCGTATATTATGATACCAATATAATATTGCTTGAGTGATGTGAGCCTGACTTTTGGTGTTCTTGTTTCTGGTGCAGTCCATCAACTTAATTTTCTCTATGTATGAAAGCCATATTCCTATGAGATTTGGAGTGATACTATTTTCATCAAAATTGAGCACAAAAATTGAAGACAACGAGGGTGAACTTCCCATTTGTTCTGGAGAGAAGTGTCAAAGTGATATGAAGGAAGATATTGGTAGTTTGGTAATTGAATATTTGACCATTGACACCTAAAGTTATATTTCTTTGCTCAAGTTCTATCTAGTAATTGTGTTGTTCTGTAAGTTTCTTTGATGCAGGGGATTAACTATTTGGTTTGTTGGTAGCCCATTATATAATGCGTACTTTTTTGGGCATTGCACCATGTCTATATGAGCCATGTATTTCTTCGTTTTTTTTCCAGTATTTACATTTTTATATATTGCTTTTCTGTTTTCCGTTGTGTTATGATAGATGTGGTCTAGGAAGGAACAAAACTGGCTGCAATACTGCAATGTGATCGGATTGTTAGTTTTAGGAACCTTGTGCATCATGGCAATCCGAAACATAAAACTATTTCTATCTTGGTGTGTCCTAGGTATCCCTAATACCTCTTTGCACCTCCATGTGCTGCTTCCATTAACATTGCTTCAATGTTTCTGGTAACTATGAGACGGACTAGAGTTGAACCCAATCTTAACCAAGATTACCACTGCTTGAGGTGACCAGTAGGGAATCTTCGCATTCCTTTAGAAATCTTTTAATACTGGAATTCTCCAAGCTAATCTAAAATGATGGCATGGTTTTCCTTTAGTGAAACTCATAGTTATTAGTCCACATTGAACTCTAGATGCTGACCTTTAACCTTAGAAGATGTAGTTGCTATAAAATCTCTCTTATGGGATTGTATTCATAGACTTTGATGTATTGAATAAGCTGCCTCGGTCATCTGGAATGTTACTAATGTTCTGTGAGACATATTCCCTGCGACTGTTTAAGGAAGTTTTGCTGTTGAAGCTTTGAGCAGCCTACTCTGGGCTTGCCTCAACTAACAGCGTAGTGTTGAAGAGGGCTTTTTCCGCCCCAATGAGTTCAGTCGTTAGCTAAGTAGTCCAAATAAAGCCCAAGTCAATTACTTTCTTAGGTCAGGAATACAAAATTATTCAATAAAACTGTCTAATTGAACTTCTTGATTACAAAACGTAGATTGAGTTATTCGGTGCCCACAGCCAGAATCGCTTTATTTCCTAGCATCAACATCCACATGAAAAATGCTCCAAGCAGCTACATGTGTGTTTTTCTGAGGGTCAAGTAAATATCTGTGTCAATTACATTATTCTTGTTTCAAGCCTACATGGCAGAATGTTCTTGTGATACAAAGGCTCTCTTGTTCCATCCTTGCTGGTATTTTTTGTTAAATGTGCAGGGAGACTATTCTAACGTTGGTTTGATATCCTAGCCTATGTAATTCAGTGTGTTTTTAATCAGTCTGCCTACTTAGTGTTGTCTATTGATATTCGTAACGGAAGTTCTGACTTGTGAAACAAAAGGGGCCAAGTATCTGAACTGAATAGTTTGTTTCCAAGTTGTACAATAATGACAAAAAGAGCATGCTTCCTTTTTAATGTGCAATTGGATGTTTTGCAATGTCCTGGGCAGTGTTTAAAGAATTGCCTAGCCGAATTGGAAACACTCATGTTGTCTCAGGGGACCTACCTGAGTCCCCCAAGGAATTGGGCAATTGAAAATAGAAGGTTGTTTTGGAGAAAAACCCTAATTCGCCATTTTCAATGGTTCTTTCTCATTTCTTCATCAAAAATCATGTATTTAGTGTAAAAATGCAAGTTTTTGAGCCCTCTTTCCTTTATATACAACCAATTTTTAACTAAAAAGTAAAATAGAAGAAATCGAGTTAAATTTCGGGAGTTTTGGAACCTAAAATAAAAAACCTTTAAAAAAATCTTTGATTTCTTTCTCATTGTTTTACTTAATCTGTTCAAATTTGTCATAAAATGTTCCTGTCACATTGATCTACCAAATCCCTAACAATTTTTCTTGATTCATCATCATCATCCGAGCCTTATCACAACTATTTGGGGTGGGCTACACGAATCTTGTTTGCCATTCTGCTTTATTTTCTCTCAAGAAATTATGATTTTGATCTTTTTGAACTCAAAAAATGTAAATCATTTTTCTGAATCTATAGTTCCTATTATATGAAATTGAATGATGAAAAATAGGGTTTACTTTTTCATTTTGAGCTTGATTTGTGATTTTTAATTTTGTGTTTTTAATTTAATATTTGATTTTGATTTTTATTTATAGCTCCTATTAGATGAAATCAAACATTTGATTTGATAAGTACTTGTTTTCCTTTTTTTTGCCTTTTTCTTTTTTTTTTTAATTTGAAAATTGTGGCACCATATTACTAAATAGTGATAAGTACAAAGGTTCTCACAAGTAGTGAGAGTAGGGCAGCACGCATGCCATGTGCTCTTATACAAAAAGTTGCTCTAGCATGAACAAAAGGTTGAAAAAAGGGGGTTGGTTGGCTGCACACATGTTGGGCCACTTGAACTAGTATCCTATGGCGACGAGAGTTAAAGAGAAACAGAGATAAAAGGCAGAAATGAAGAAATGAATGGGTGAAATAAGGAGAGAGATTAAGGGAGGGAGAGATGGGAGACCGCGATACTTGACAGAAGAGAGATGGGGTAGGGGTGAGAGAAAGTGGGAGAAGAGATTAAGAGAGGGAGAGACATGATCGAGAACAAGAGAGAGGGCGGTCGACATGGTTGGGTGTGCTATAGACAATGTTTGCTACCACAAAATTTTGTTATATTTCATGAGAGAGAAAAAGAAACTTGGGTTAAAGAAAAGTGCTATTTTGGAGTTTTATCAACAATTTTCTTGTGTAGGCGGGGATGCATTATATAGGAACTTAAACTGAGAGAAAGAAGGAGAGACAGGAGACAAGACCATATGACGAGTGCGTGTGAAAAAGGGCGTGGAATCCACCCACAGCCTGCTGCTTAGCCACTCTAGTCTAGCGTACGAGAGCAGCCGACGTCTTAGGTGCTCTGTACAAAATATAAAAGTTAAGAAAGAAAAGAAAGAGAGAAGAGAGAAGGCACATGTTTGAGGAGCGCATGTGTCAAAAATGGGTGGAGGTTACCCACAAGCTGGGTGCTCAGCCACTGTGGGAAAGTTAGAAGGGGCAGCCCTCAGAGATAGGCAAACATTGTACCCGAGATCCCAGACCTGGAAAAGTCATGCCCGCAAAACAGAAGATGAAGCAAGAAGGGGGAAAATAAATGATGAATGGAAGGAGAGAGGAGGAGAAGGAGGAGGAGGAGGAGGAGGGGGGGATTGGGGTGCAGAGGGGGTGAAAGAGAGAGGAGAGGGCAGGAGAAGAGTAATAAGTAGAGCTAAGAAAAGGGGATCAGAGATGAAAAGGAGAAGGAGAGACACTAAAACCAGACGAAGATGCTAAAAGGAAAAAACTCGTCGGGGTTGGTGGGGGCCCCTTGAAGGTGGCTACCTTCTCTGCTAAAGGATTGGCCTCTGCAATTTTTTTTTCCATTTTTCATCCCCAAATCTCTCTCTCTCGCTGATCTGACTCCCGAATTGTCGAGTTTAACTTGGAATTGGTGGGTGACTGGTCTGAAGTCTGAACCACTGCTTTGATGTTTAAAACATTGTCCCTGAGGATACTTAATTTGGAACTGTTGTCTCAGACAGCAAAAAAAATTGTGTACACTATGCTTTTAATATAGATAGTAAAGATTCTTTCATGATGCATTCATGCCTCCAGAAGTCGTTGACATTTGGAAGGTGGATCAGATTCAAATGATGTGCTAGGATTTGAAGGGTGAAATTGTGAACACTAATTAGCATTTTCTTCTGTTTACAGGTCCTATATTATTGCTATTGTTATTCTAAGAGTATTTTATTCTAGTAGGAGAACATGTGTTTTATATTGTCATTATTTTCTATACTCCAAATGCATGTGAAACAATAACAATAATATTATTGCTATTATTTTTCTGAAGTTTTTTGATATCCAACTTTCATTGTCATATTTCTCTGTATTAGTTTGTTTAAGCTTACTTTTTTTATTGATTACTTTTGCTATTATAAATTTATGAAAGCCTGGGTGCCCTTTTCTGTTCTTAGTGAACTATGAGGGTCCCAGAAAAAAGGTGTCCATGGATATCCTTGCTATAATTACTTCTCAGTTAATGTATTTGTCAGAGATTTCTAGCATGATAGATCCTTCTATCTACTGCTTCAAGATGAATCCCTTTTGTGCATGCTTCTTCATTGAAAACCATTTGGAAATCATGTAGATTTTTTAAGCTTCTACATGGAAAGTTTTAAATATGCTAGATGATCTGTTTGTTTGATCTGTCATATGCCCTGTTGCAGAGGGATCTTAGGTATAAGTGTCTGAGGGAACATAAGGGTAGCAATTTTTGAATAGAAATTCTGTTGCAATTTCCATTCAATGAAGAGAGTTATTCTACTGTACAAGAATCTAAATTCTGATGTACGGCAATAATTGTTCATGGCCCGTGAAGCACTGGATAGCATGGTAATCTTCTTGACAGAGTCCCCTTTGGTGCTAATTAAGGAGGCTGCTACAGACCTACGATAGTTAAATATAGCCCTAGCTTCTGTGTCTGTGGAATCCACTACTTTGATAAGTTTGCCAAAGCCTTCTTCACTTTGCCCTGCTTATCCTTAAAGTGAACCTCTACCCCCTTGGGATCTGAAGTTAGAGCTGCTGTTTTAGTTGCACTTAAATGCTTCCTGAAGTGGAATATCCCTAGGCCTGTTTTCTCTAACTACCTTGTTTTGCACCTCTTTTTGATGATGTTGAATAATCTCTCTCTTTTTCTTTCTAGTATTTATTGACTTTCTTTGCTTTCATAGCCATTGACTTTCTTTTCTTTCATAACTGTTCCTCTTGTTTGGAGTCTAATGTTATTGCTTGTGATATTCTCTTGTGCTTAAATGCAGATTATACGCCTTTTCCTTTACATTGAGGAAAACTATGGTACAACGTTGGCCTTCGAGTTTTTAAGAAATGTATGTGCATTGATTCTTGTGGAGTTTTGCATTCTTCTCTTTGATTTGTTCTTTCATAGGTTATTTAACTAAACAGTTGTTATCCTTGGTAAGATAGTGTTTTCTCCATTAATTTTCTTTCCTGGATGGATGATGAGGTTGTTTTACCGGTTCACTAGTTTCCGTTCTTCTTTCTCTCTCTCTTTCTTTTTCCTTTTTTCTTTAAATTCTTAAATGAAGGTTTTGAAGTGTTCATAAATCTTTTGCAGCTTAAGTTAATCTTTTAGGGTATGTTTTGTAATGGGAATTTTCTGGAAGTGGGAGTGGAGCTTTCCACTCCCAGGTTTGAAAATGCCTCATGGAAGCATGCCTGTGGAAGGGCAGCCATCCACTCTGCATTTTCTCAATGTTAAAAAGGGGCCATTTTTGGAAGGCCGCCTTCCATCATTTTTAATGGAAGGACGGCCTTCCATAATGAAAGGGAGACTCCCTGCCTCTCCCATATGGAAGGGTGGTCAAGCATGTCCTTAAATACATCAATTCTGTTCTTCACTTAATAGTTTGTCATCTGAAAAAGTTGTACATATATGTTAAAATCCTGAGTTTTTTTTTTGAATGGCTTGCAGGTGTATAAATTATGGAGTGATTCTGAAGCTCTTACTGATGAAACGCTTGAAATACATCAAGTGGAAGGGGCGTTTATTGAAACTCTAGTGTATGATCTTTGTTTTCTTCTTGTTGACACGAAGTTCAGATTTTCCTTTCTTCAGATTTTTAAATTTCTTTCCAAAGTTGTGGCATGCAGTCAGCTCAAACTGAGTGCGCGCTGGAATGGATGTGGAATTTGTGATTGTCTTGAGCTGTTAGTTTGTGTAATGAACAAGTGTATTTTTGTTCTTCACAGATCAAAGGTTAAATCACCACCAAATGATGTCTTACTAAAACTTGAAAAGGAGACTGTCTTCATGGATAAAGTTGAAGAATCCACGCTTTCTGTGTTCAAGCTGGGACTATCAAAACTAGGCTCTTGTCTCCTGATGAATGGGCTTGTCTATGAGTCCAATGAGGTATGATTGTGAGGTTACTTTGTAAAAGTAAACTATGCTGTCATTAATGCTTCGCAGAAATATTTCCTAGGCTTGTCCAGCAAATCCTCTTTGTGGAATGTTGGTGGATGGATATGCTCTTTTACATCTCCTTTTTGCGTCTCCCTTAAGTTTTCAGTTCTATTAATAGACCATTCTTATTTTCTTTCATGAGCAGATGTTTTCCATCAATCACAAAGAAAATCCCAATTGTATTTCTTCAGTCTTCATTTATGGAATGCAATAGTGATAGTGGCCAAGTTAGTGGGCACACACTACTAATACTGTTTAACATATAAATGCAACTTAACATGTTCGTTAATAGTTGGTCTAAAGGAACATGTCCGTTTAAGTTATGTCTTTGGGAATTTGTATAATATTGTTGCTTCTTTAACTCCATTGTGGACCAGGATGCAGCCATAAATGCCATGAATGAAGAGCTCCCCAGAATTCAAGAACAAGTTTACTATGGACATATAGATTCACGCAGAGATGTCTTGGACAAATTGCTTTCTGAGAACGGTTATAATCGATACAACCCAGAAGTAAGTAAATATTAGAGGGTTATCAGCGATTATCCATTGACCCATACATTGCCAAGTGACGATTGGAGTCCTTCCAAGTACTTTATTGTTGCTTGCACCCATCAAAGGTTTTTGGCTATGAATTGTTTGCAGATTACTGGTGAAGGGAAGGAACAAAAAAGATTTGTACAATTGACTCCAGCTGTTATCAGGGGTGAAAAACTGATCTTGGATGTTTGTTACATGCATTCTCCTGAAAGTAAGTATTCCTCATCATCTCAACACTTCGTTTCATATTGCCTCAATTGACATGCTGATTCATATGGGTTTTTGTGTGATCTGTTTGAGTCTTGTCTTTTTCAGCTATGGATGATTTAAAGCCTGTCACTCATCTTCTTGTTGTTGATATTACATCCAGAAAGGGGGTGAAATTACTTCGGCAGGGATTGCATTACCTGGTCTGTTTTATAGATATACAGATGCAAGCACGCACACACGTATATTATGGTTAAGTTTCTCATTAAAAAATTGGTATGTCCACTCTGCTCTCTAAGTGGGACTTCTCTTTTTATGTAGATTGAAGGCTCCAAAAGGGCTCGAGTTGGTGTGCTATTTAATGTCAATAGCACTTCGCTTTCAAAGAGATCACCTTCTCTACTTCTAATTAAAGCATACGAAGTTACTGCATCTCTGTTTGGGTTGGTGCCATTTGTGATTTTTCTTGTCATTCCATCCTATTCTGAAAGATCATTTTTATGTTATTAAGTTTGCTGTGTATGGTTGCTAATTTGTTACTTAAATTACCTATTATGAACTTCTGAATCTGGTTTGATGCTGAGTTTAGTTTGCTTATGGCTTACTCTGATATCTTGATGCAGCCATCATCAAAATGCGCTCCAGTTTCTTAATCAACTCTTTTCCATTTATGAGAGTGAAATTCCCTTTCTAGATGCTGAAGGATTTGAATTACTTATTGAGAAGATTTCGGATTTAGCGATGGCAAATGGTTTACGGCCTGAAGCTTATAGATCCTCTTTAACAGAAGATTCTCTTGATTCTATGAAGAGCCATTTAGAAAAGGTTTATCGTTTTCTCCTTCAGTTTTGTGAATGTGTGTGAAAACTTTAATTCTGTTCGACTTAATTCTATGGTCATGTCAATAAAACTAAATTCTTGCAATTGTTAATATTATTCTCTGTTACACTCTGGCAGTTGATAAAAACATACAAAAAGAAGATATGTGCATGGAATCTCTATGAAATGAGCAACTGTTATTCATTATGTTGCATGTTTAAAAGGCCTTGTATATATCTTTCAAAATTACATTGTCTCCTGATGTGTTGATTTTATTTCTAGTTAGTCATCTTTGCTGATTCTTCTTAGAGTAAAATTCAGGAAGGGATTGTTAGTGGTGCACTTGTGCTTTTGTAATATATATTGTTGGTCTCTTATATTTTAGACAAGCTGAGAGTGGCACTCAAATCTCTAGGCATGCAATGTGGCACTATGTTATAGCAGTCCTTCGCTTGAGAAGGTACCCTACCATGGCTGTGCTGTATGGCTGAATTTTCTTGTAATCTGGGTTATTATATTTTTTGGTTCTGTTATTGGATGCTGTTTTCTGATTAGCCTTTTTGGTAATTTGCTTTCCTTGCTTGTTATCAGCAAACTTAAGACCCAAAATTTAGCCACAAATTTTATGTTGACAGGCCCTGGAAAAGTAGTCCTCCAATAGTGCAAAGGGAATTAATTCAAAGTGACTGACAAGCAGACTCTGTTACCTCCTGTAGTTTCAATCTTGCCTTTTGGCTGATTTTACTTAGCAAGGTCATGATTCATTGTATGTTGCCATTTAGTGGGCTTAGGAGATTTTGGGAAGAAATTATCATGTTTATGGTGGTCCAATTGATTTGATAGAATTACTCTACAGAGCTTGAGATGCAATATAGGTTGGCCAATGTGATGGGGAATCATAATTTAGTGGAGCTATTGCAATGGTCTTTGTACCTCGAACAGATTTCTGTTCTGTTTGTGAGCTTGTATTCTTTGTGTGGTGCTGGGATGACAAAGCACATTTTTGAGAACATTTATCTTTGATTATCTGGTAGTGAGCATCTAGTTTTCGAGGATTCCGCTACTGTTGCTTTGCAAATAGTCATATTCACCAATGGGTAAAGACTATACACATCTTCTAGGACGAGAAATGACTGCATACTCACTCGTGTTTGTTACTTTCAACTTTAGTCTTTTTACATTACATGGAATCCTGGGAACTACTCTGTTACCTCTGTGTTTATTTGTATTTAAATTTGTATCTCACAATGTTCATAAGGCTGATCTGTTTTATGCTGCATTTATGTTTTCTACATAGCTGGTTATAATTATTTGTGATTATTTAGTTTTACTATTGTGAAAAGGAAAGTAGTTTAGTCTCAATTCTTAGAAGTCAAACATGTCTCACATTCCAATGCCTTGTAGGTGGCACATTTCTTATACAAGTTAGGTCTTGAGTATGGGACAAATGCTGTTATTACTAATGGCAGGGTGAGTTCTGCAGCATCTTTTTGTTCTTCTGCAAATTATGATGTAGTTTTATTGGTTCATAATCATATGTATTTTCTCTTACTTGCCATTTGTGTTTATAAAGACATCGATTTTCATGAAGAAATAGACAGTGCAATAAGGCAATTGGTTATTGTGATAATACTTCCCTTGTCCTGCTCATTGCATTTTCTATTTTCTATTCTTTATAGCATCTCATTATTGAATGGTTACCACTTAATAGGTTGTCCTCTCTACGGATGGAGGTGCCCTCCTAAGTGAGGATTTGGGCCTTCTAGAATCTTTGGAGTATGAGCAGAGGATAAAATCTGTGGCTTCTATTATTGAAGAAACAGATTGGGGAGATTTAGATCCTGACCATCTTACAAGGTTTGTTTTGTACTCTCTTGTTTCTGTGTTTGTAACACTTACTTTTATTTTCTTTAGTTTGTTTTTTAAAATGATTAGATATGTCATTGGATGCCGTACACTTCTTGATTGATTATGTTAATCTTATTAGGTGTTTGTTATGGTGCTCTCTCTTATCTAAAGCACTACAAACACACACACATGTACTCATGGAAAAACCTATCAATAGCTTGAGACCTTATTTCCTGCAGTAATTTTGGTCCACCTCCCAACCGTCTGATCATGATCGGAGAGTTGGGAGTGTATGAGTTTTTGAATTATAAGTATTTTTCTACAAATTCGGTTTGAGCTCAAACTTTGGGCGTGTATGCTTCTCACCTACATGCACTTGTAAACAAATATCAAAAGAATGGCTCAATGGAAATAAAATGACCAAAATAGACCGTAAAATTTCTCTCTTAAATATAGTAAGAGATACTATTGGTTATGCGATATTATTTTGATAATAGTAATACATATGTTATGTAAAATATGTAATAACTAATATTGCGAGTAATATTTACAGTATTATAACTATTTCTTTTATAATATTATGGTTACAACTACATTATAGGTTATTATAATGTATAATGAATACTATTATAAATGCATATTGAATTATTATATGTTTCATTATAATATTATAAATAATAAGTAACAGTCGCTACATTAAATAGAAATATCAGACAATTGTAATAAATATTTTTGTAATATTGTTTATATATTTGTTCATTTGTGTCTGTATACTATTTCAGTGTATATAAAACATCGATAATAAGTTTTCTATAATTATACTCCCTGGTAATTCACCTTACTATAATATAGCTATGTAATAATATAATTATGTAATATTATAATATCCCATATGTACCACAGAATATAGTTATCCATAAGTTTAACCGGGGTGGTAATTATGATATGTCAATTATGTGCCCATTAGTCAAATATTAAATCCATAAGTATTACCCTGGGTAGTAGTCATGGATTCTCTAATAACCATTGTTTCGTGACTCGCCCGAGTGGACTCGGACATGGGCGAGTTAATCGGACTCGCCCTATGGGTGAGGCTGAGTGCAGTGTACACTTATATAAATATTAAGTGTGCCCATTTTAACTTAAACAGTCACTAATTGGCCTGTTGCTAGTACGTAGGGTTCAAAGGACTCACGTTTTTTTTTTTTTGGTAAGGTTAACATTGTACATATTGGCGTGTAAAAATGCAAGATTTGCGCCACCTAAGACTTCAGGGGCTATTTACAGCGTTAATGGTGTCCCAAATCTAGGACGCACCTTACAAAAATCCCTTGGGAGGAGAGAAAAAACACTAGAACTGTAAGGGGGAACGGTGGAGGTCCGAGGTTTGTGTTGGCCGAATATGCAAAAAAGTGGTCAGCCAGTGGTGATAATAGCACCCTCCTTGGCAAGAGAATCTGCGGATGAATTGCTCTCTTGGTATACATGTTTCCAAGTGATCGAGAGTCCCCGACTCAAGTGAGAGATTACGTCAAAAATGTGGATTAGGGACCATGGGCAGGTAGCTGTACCAGAAGCCCAGGATATTACATTGCTCAAGTCACCTTCAACGATTAGTGAGAGGTCCAGGCTCTATTGAACAATTTGAGCCCTTTGAGTAAGGCAGTGGCTTCGGCTGTTTGTGAGTCTGAGTGTCCAATGTGTTTCGAGAAAGAGGCAGAATGGAACCTTCATGGTTTCTAAAGAGGCCACCGATGCCTGCAGGACAGGGGTTGCCAATAGAGCAACCATCGAAGTTGTTTAACACAACCAGGCTCAGGTGGTCTCCACAAAGAGGCGCGGGAGATGGTCTGCTGTATTGAGAAAAGTAAATCGTGATTGGAAGGCCGAGGAGGAATGTCCTTGAAGCGTTTGTGGTCGGTTGCTGAGAATATGATTGCTACTTTGATCCTTTCGAACATAGCAGCAATTGTTTAACTTTGTCCCCGGAATATTTGATTATTGCGTTCTCTCCAAATTTCCCAAAGCAAGGCTGCTATGGAAGCTCTCCACAGTAGAAGAACAGAGGATCCCCAGGGACCTGAGTGAAGAGTGGAGAAAAGGGTGGGAATGGTTCTGGGGGTTGCCCATTGCCATTGAAACAGTTGTAGCAGGGCATCCCAAAGGGATCTGTCGGACAATGTATGAACAAGTGGGGATTGGTTTCTTCAGCTTTTTGACATAGCATGCACCTATTTGTGCCTCTTCACTGCAATTGATCTACCGTTAACGCTTTCTGTGAGATGGCCAGCCACGAGAAGAATTGGATTTTGGGTGGCGCAATGGATTTCCACGTTTTGGCCACTATAGATGGGGGCACATGAGGGAAAGTGGGTGGTTCGATGAGTTTCTGGTGGAAAGAGGCTATGGTGAAGTTGCCGGAGGGGGATGGGCACCATATGATCTTATCTTCACCAGATGGGGAGAGGAAGAGGGAGCTTAGGAGGGTGGAAAGGTCAAGGAGTTCCTGAAATACAGGGTCGGCAAGAATAGTTTCTTGGGGAGGGAAGAGATGTACTGTTGATTGCTGGTTTGGTGTTAGAGGTATAGGGCTGGGAGAAGGTCTTTCAATGGGGTTTGGGTTACCCAAGGATCAAGCCAAAACCTAATTCTATTACCTTTTCTGGGGTGGAATCTGATGTTACTTTTGAATAGCTTAAGGACTTTGGTGATGGACTTCCAAATGCTGGACTCTCTGCTGCCAGCCTGACACTCAGGCAACCATGGCAACTGGTTAAGATGGTATTTGGAGGCGATGACCTGCTTCCAAAGGTGTCCTTGTGTGGCGTAGCAACACCACCACTTACCCAGCAGTGCTTGGTTAGCTTTTCCGAGATTACGGGACCCCAGGCCACCAAGGTGGCGTGATTGACAGATTTTCTCCCAAGAGACCAGGTGAAATCTGTGCCTATTGTTGTCACTGGCCCACAGAAATTGCGTATCAGTTGTTCGAGATGGGAGCGCACTTAAGCCGGCATTTGGAAGCCGACATTTGGAAGATCGACATGTGGTAGATTGGTACATTAGAGAGGATGGCCTTGATGAGGGTGGCTCTGCCTGCCGGGGAGAGAAGGCAACCCTTCCAGGTGGTGAATTTTCTTTCAAACTTGTCTAGAAGGTGGGCCCAAAGGCTCTGCTTTGGCTTTCCGAGGCATAACGGCAGACCTTGATAGGTTGTGGGGAGGCTTTCCGGCAGGCAGCTGCATCTATCAGCCAACAGTTGGATGATTTGGGGCTCCACGGCTACCCCAATCATCATAGTTTTGTGCAAATTATCTTTGAACCCAGAGGCCCATTCAAAACATTCAAGGTTCAAAGGCCTCATGTTCAAGGTTCAAATCCCCTCGGATGCCATCCTATTCATCTCTTTTTTTTTTTTAATTGAAAAGCAAGGGGTCATTAAAATAATGGTCATTACAGGTTTAATTAAAAAATACTGAAGGAGTCATTATGGGGTTCAAAGAAGTCTCTTGGCATGAATTGATCCCTCAACCTCTTGCTGAGGGCCCACATAATCTATCTGGTGTCCCCATTTGAGCCTTAATGCTCGAAATAATTATGTTTATATATAGAGAGAAGTAAGGGTCATTATGGGGTTAATTAAGAAATACTAAAGGGGTCATTATGGGGTTAAAAAATAGTATCCATGGGCACGAATCAATCCCTCAACCTCTTGCCGAGGACTCACATCTTCTAGGTGGTGCCCCATTCGAGCCTTAATGCTTGAAATAAGTATGTTTGTCTCTCTCTCTCTCTCTCTATATATATATATATATATATATATATATCTATTTATTATTTATTATTTTTATTTTTATTTTGACTTTGGCTAGTTACTTGGATTCACCTGAGTAACTTGATTCGGTCAATAGACAAGAACCTTGGCTGAGTCAAGTCCCCTATGTTGCATGGATACGGGGTATGCGTGTTAGTGTATGGCACGGATATGGGGTGCTTGATTCTTCGAGCCCCAAAAAGTAGGATTCAGTGACATGGCTATATATATATTGACGGTCCAAAAAGTAGGATTCAGTGACCTTGGCTTAGTCGAGTCCCCTATGTTGCATGGTTACAATACTGAAAATCTTTGTGTCAGCCGTAAAATATATTTTCCTCTCTAATTATAAAATTTAAAGCTTCAAAATAGTGTAGATCGGGCAGATTTGTGAAAGCTTGAAAATCTTGAAAATTGACTGTCCAAAAATGCATTACAAGATGCACTATTTCCAAAACTTGAAATCCATTTTTTTCTCATATCTATATATCTTGAGGTCGAGATGATCAATTTGAGGATATTTGGGCATCAAAACAACATCTACTAGTGAAAGTTTTGAGGTGGGGTCTAATTTAATTGTTTAGAACCTCGGCTCTATATAAAACTTTTTCCTATATATATATATATATATATATTTGTTATTGATTGCAGAGTATGAAAAAGAAATGGCAAGTTATTTTCTCAATTCATTGAAAAAAGAATGAGTCTAGTGCTCGTTAATGAATGCATGGCTAGAATTAAATAAATTTTAATTCTATTATGTGACTGATAGCAAAAATAACAAGTTTTTTTTAGTATTCGTGAACTTGAAGAATCTATAGCGGTATGCGTGTCCATAAGTGTCCGACACTGGTACGGGACCCTTGTCGAAGAATCCATGTAACATAGCGAGTCCCGGTACCGTGCCGATAACTGTGAACCCCCGGATATTGATTTTTCTCCCCATATAATTTGGCATGTGGTTCCATTGTCAAATGGTATGCTATATAACTATGCTATATTTGAAAAGTTTATGCCTGTAATTTATTGATGAGTAAGTGATCTGTAAAGGAAAGTTTCTTCTTAACTACGTTTTTCATCCATAGGTACCGTGCGTGTGTGTGTGTTTCGCAAATACTTGGATTTTCTTTCATTCAATCACCATTTAATCTATTTGTTCACTGCTTTCTCTCTCCATATGTTAATAGGAGTGTGAAACCTGTTTTTTGTTTTTGTAATTGAAATTAGAAATACTTTTTGATGCATTTGATTGTATGATTGATTGGTCAAAATTTTTAATTGAACATATGGTTTTACAATTCACTATTCAGTAATGGGACTACAATACATACAGAAGAAATTTCTCACAATCTCTACTCAATCTTCTCATTTTTGTGAAAAAGTTTTATCATTCTATCACCTAACATAAGGGGGGGAAAATCTTTATATTTTCTTATATTACATATATATAACTTATTAAAAAGACCTGCTTCAAGCACCTAGCATAAAGAGTGAGGAATTGTTATATTGTCTCATATTCTTTCTTTTATTATATATTGATATCGATCTTACATTTTGTATAACCTTTCACTGAGACCTGCCAAGCAGATGCATGCTACTAGTATATCTATGGAGCCACAGTTACGGGCAGAGACATATGGCAATTAATGAGAGTAAGCCCTCTATGGAGAGGGAGACTCTTAGAGTATGGACTTATTGAGGGGACTCCACAAAAGTGGAGTTTAGAGTAACCTACTTCCTAATCCATTCAAACTCTATCTCTTCCTATATAATAAATACATGTAATAATTTAATTGGAAATATATAATAAGAAACATCATCTGAAGAAATGTCATCTGAAATATGAAATGCTGCCTTAATTGAGTTCTTTATCCAACTTTAGGAGTAAATACTTTGGATGTATGTAAATATTCTCTCGTATTTTGAGGATTACTAACACAAACCTAGTCCTTAATCCCAAAGTTTTGGAGATTTTATGTTTTAGAAAACTGATTTTTTTATGCATTTTTTACCATCTTGAGATTGTTATGAGTTATGACAATAATAGAGATGTGCATTGCAAAAGTTCGATGGTGGATATTTTTGGAACTCATGTTAGCTGAACTATAGTAGAATTCATTTTCATTTTCGTTACTCTTCTACTGTTTTCCCTTAAAAAGGCTTTTCTGTGATTACTAGCTGCTTATATTCATACTCTACATTTTGTGAGTATATTTTATATTATTCTTTTGTTTATTTGACCATAGCTAGATATATGCGATATAATGATTGGATAGTTTGCTGCTTCTGTCACCTAAGCAGATCTAGTCCTATAGCTTGGCTGACTCGTTGGAGCTGACAATTCTGATTTCTTTAATATACCTTCTGAGTGTTCTTTTTAAATTTTGTGTTTCACATACTCTTGTTTTAGTTTAACTTTCTTCCCCTATCACAGTATGAGAATTAATGTTCTGTAATTATTCACATCAATCTACTTTACATTTATTCTGTAGTGTTTGTTTTTGAAACTGTTCACTATTTATTCTATATTTGATGAATTTAATATATGGGTCGTTATTTATAGTATCCATGTAGTCCTTCAATTCTCTTACCTCTTATTTTCGTTGTGGTTTGCAGCAAGTTTCTCAGTGATCTTGTTATGCTGATTTCATCTTCTATGGCCCTCCGTTCACGAAGTCCTGATGTAGCACGATTTGAAATTCTAAATGCCAAATACAGGTGTGCAACAATATATAGACTATTTTAACTTTTGGGGGCCTAGTACTTGCAATTTTGATCTGTATTGATTTTATTCATCTTTATGTCTTCTTTTGAGGGTTGTTTTTTTCACACTCCATTTAGGTTGATTTCTATTTTTTCTCTCTGCACTGTAAAGTAACATGAGAGGCCACTTTACCATCGGCTTCCTGATGTTTGAGTCTAAACTTTTGGATATCAATTTGGGTTTGGTTCAATGATTTGGAGGTTCAATGTGGATGTGTGTGTCCATGTGTGTGTGCGCGCGTACGCGCATGCGTTTGTGCATAAATATTCGCGACATGCGTGCGTGCCTGGAATTGATTGTGTGGATGGACCTATTGGTATTGGTTACCCTTGTTTTAGTTTTCGAGTTTGGGATACAGGCTATGCTTGCTTGTTTACATTGCAAACAGTTATGTTCCCTAGTTCTTTGTTCACATTTTTGTTGTTCAATATTTTACTTGTTGATACATTTTGTTAAATTTAACGTGTCATTGTGTTTTTGTATGAATTAACTTTCGCTCTTTGGACAGTGCTGTTATATTGAACAATGAAAATTCCAGTATACATATTGATGCGGTGATTGATCCTTTAAGTCCACTTGGTCAAAAGCTATCTTCCCTTCTTCGCATTCTTTGGAAATGCATTCGCCCAAGTATGAGGATTGTACTTAATCCTTTGGTGAGTTCCTCTATTTTTAGTTTATTTGGAAAGTCTACTAATATTCTTATATTATTTTCTCCTTTGGGAAATTATAAGAAATATTATTTCCATTGAAAGTGCTCCTCAGTGTGTTTATTTTAGGAAAGTGCTCCTCAGTGTGTTTATTTTAGGACTTCGTTTATTTGTTTGGAACTTTGCCAAAAGGGTAATTAGGAATTGTGTTGCTGATGTTTGTGACCCAAAATTGTCATTTATGTAACTACTAAATATGCGTAGCATGAAAACAATGGATGTTGCGAAGAATGAGAACAATGGATGTGGATACTAGAACTGGATACAGCTGATGGTTATGGCCAGAACCTTTTCCTTTAGTGCAAGCCCCGTGAGGGTATCAATCTTGGGGACTTCTGCGACGTGTACCCATATGTATATTTTTCTGTTTGAAACATACCTCATAGCATAAATTAATTATTGGCTGTATTCCTTAAACGTCTGTTAATCATGTAAATCTGGAAGTGGCTTTGTTGTAGCGATTTATGTGTAGATGCTGTGCATTCATTTGGACGTGAACCTCTTAACCTTTATCTTCTTTTCTGCACAGAGTTCTCTGGTTGACCTACCTCTGAAGAATTATTACAGATTTGTAGTTCCATCCATGGTATTGTTGTCGTTGTTTTTGTTTTTTATACTTAATTTCTGTCAGGTGCAAGGTTATTAAAACCTGTCATTGAATCATTTGATTTCAGGATGACTTCAGTTCTGCCGATTATTCAATCAATGGCCCCAAAGCTTTCTTTGCCAATATGCCACTGTCCAAAACTCTTACCATGAATCTTGATGTCCCGGAACCATGGCTTGTTGAGCCTGTTATTGCAGTGTAAATTTTTTGTGACTTGTGAGACATTACTATTGGGATTTTATTACTAAGAAAAAAAAAACTCTTTTGATATTAGTGCTTTTAGCTGTATGTGACTTTGTGTCCTGTTGTTGATTTATGACTAAGGTGTTTTGCTATTGCTTTGTGCTTTTGTAGCCACGACCTTGATAACATATTGCTTGAAAACCTTGGAGATGTGAGAACTCTACAAGCTGTGTTTGAGCTGGAAGCATTCGTTCTTACAGGTATGGGGTAATTTCTTAAGAATGAACCTGTTGCTCTTCAATGATTTTTGTATTAGATATATATATTTTTTATTGTCTTGAATTAGTGTCTCAAACTTAGGGGTGTTCTTTTGGTTCTTTCTTAATGAAATTTTGGTCTTGGGCAGGTCATTGCTCTGAAAAAGATCATGAACCTCCCCGAGGCCTTCAGTTGATCCTTGGAACCAAGAGTGTGCCACACTTGGTTGATACCCTTGTTATGGCCAATTTGGGATACTGGCAATTGAAAGTCTCTCCTGGGGTTTGGTACCTGCAGCTTGCTCCAGGCAGAAGCTCTGATCTATACATGTTCAAAGGACATGGAGAAGGAAGTATGTCAAAAAAAATTACAATAGATGAGTTGCGGGGTAAGGTGGTTTATATGGAAGTTGTGAAAAAGAAAGGAAAGGAACATGAGCAGTTATTGGCAAATGTTGATGACAAAAATCATATGCATGAAAATAAGGTAACCAAGTATTTCCTTTCCTGTGAGAGTGGACTTCTTGGTGGTGTAATAAAAGTCAAAGGAGTTACACAGCTCCCATTGGCTTCATATATATCTTTTTTGGCAGGGCAATTTGAACACTTGGAACATGAATATACTTAGATGGGCATCTGGTTTGATTGGTGGTAATGAGCAATCAAAGAAGCAAGCAGCTCATGTGGAGGTAGATACTAGATTTCTCTTTTCCTGCTCCAACCGTGACGGTATTATTACTTCACAGGAGTTTTAATTATGAGAGGGTGAAAGGGATTATTCATTCAGTGAGTTTTAGATGTTTCATAGGCTAGGAGGGAGGTTGAAGTTTTTTGTTCTTGTATCAATAAAAAGGTTATCACTAATATAATAATGGATCCAATATCCAATTTGATAAGATCAATGATATAATATGTTGAAAACACCATGATGTCCTTTAGGCATGTCCTGCATCATTACTGCTGCGTTCTTAGATTACCTTCAGACATCATTTGTGTATTGTATATTGTTGTAAATGGGCTCCTTCAGTGCAACCATGCTGATTGACTTAAGTTTATATATTATGTTTCCATGGATATGAAGAACTGCTTGGCCCCGCTTTTATGTTGTCATAAAAAAGCTTTCAATGATTGGGGGCGGACTGTAAATGGGAATTGCTTGAGGGTTTGTCAATGACTTTGGATATGTAACTGGTTTCCCTCTTCAGTTCAGTGTTCAGTGATGCATGGATGCTCTGTAACTCTTTGATATTGTAGGTTGAGAAGCTTTATACCTTAATGTTATCATTGGAACTCGGTGACAATTATTGTTATCGGGATATCATCATCGGGGAATTTTATTGGGATATTATTGTGATTTTACTTTTTTTTATTGGAAATGTCATCATCAGATCCTTTTCCCAAACTATTTAGGGTCGGCTACACAAATCCTGGTTTGCCATTCTGCTCTCTCAAGAGTCATTCCCTCAGTGATGCCATAAGTCCCCATATCTTTTCTCACTACTTTCAACCATGTCTTTTTGGTCCTACCCCTTGCCCTTTTTGAGCCTTCTGCTTGAACTAACTCGCACATCCTAATAGGTGCTATACTGGGTATGCTGCACATAGCCAGCCCACCTAAGTTTATTTTTTCACATTTTATCGTGTATTGGTGCCACACTTAAATTCTTCAGAATGTATTCAGGTTGAATCCTATCCCTTCTTGTCCTGTCACTCATCCATCTCCACATCCTCATCTTAGCTACACTCCAATGGGTCTGTTGCATCTTCACTACCCAACATTCTACCCCGCAAAGCTGGTCTCGCAACTGCTCTATAGAATTTGCCCTTAAGCTTCATTGGTATTCTGCGATCACGTAAAACTCCGGTTCAACATCTCCACTTCGCCCACTCAGCTCTAATTCTATGTGTGACATCTTTCTCGATCTCTCCATTTTCCTAGATTATCCAGGATATCGAAAGCGCACACTTTTTGATATTTCTTGGCTGTCATTCTTAACTACTTCCGCATCTCTACTATTGCTATTATTTAAACTTGCATTTTATATACTCTTTTGTAGTCCGGCTAATTTTAAAACCTTTAGATTCTATGACATCCCTCCAAAGTTTTTTTAATTGAAAATGTATTGGATCTTTTCAGGGACTGCTATATATTTAGTTTAATACATTATTTATTAAGGAATTTTTATTAAATTACTAAATACTGATTCAAATTATGCACAATTAGATATGTTTAAGATTTTTATAAATGATCAAAATTGAATTGTCAAAAACCACTATGAACTTAATAGCTTTAACATGAATATCCATTATTAATTCATTGCCTATTGCACCCCAATGACCTGATTGAGATTTTAGAGCTATTTTCATGTAAATGACATGTTTCTTCTCAAATTCATATTTTAAAATTTTGCTTTCAATTTGCATACATGTTATTATGAGGAAAGTCTTTTATTGTTGAAATGGATTTTAGCAGTAATTATCGCTGTTGAAAGTTATCATGATAAAAATAAAGATAAAATTAATTAGGCTGAGATAATTGTCACTAGATTTGAGGTGCCTGTGCTGGTCCCCTCCATGTGGGGAAGCTTCAGAAGGTTTTGTAGGAACTAACAGTTCTGAGTTTTTAATGGAGGCTAGCCCCTTGGGAAGCTGATTTCTTCCCTTGTGAGATGCATAACTGTCCTTATGATGTCTTTGTTAATAATGCATATCTGAATTTACGTCGTTCTTTTGGCTCCCTGTGTAAGTTTTGAAGTCAAAAAAGGCCACAATGTCGTTCTAGTGGAGCATAGGAGAGTGGGTTCGATAGCTTAACTAGATTTGTGTGGCCTCAGTAAGGGTGATGCAGTTCATGAACTTGGACCCAAGAGCACCCTTAAGTGGACTTGAGATTTATTTATCATCTTTCTCTGGCTCCTTAAGTATGGAAGGTGATCTATGTGCTCATTTGGTTTAGTGGGTCTGCCCCGTTTCTTTGGAGGTTTGAGGACATACTGTAAGAAATTGAAATTGCAGACATTACGGAGTTCTAATTCCAATATTTAATGTGGAAGGCACTGAAAGTTGTTGATGTGCTTGTTGGATTGGGGGTTCTAGGTAGGTAGGTTTTAGTGCATGGGATTATAATAATTCTCTTGCACCTTTTTCTTCATTGTTCAAGAAATAGCGCTTTGCTGAAAGTTCATCGAGATAGTTCTTTTGGGCCCATCTGGCTGTTAGAATTGATGTGGATGTCCTTTGTATATGTTTCTCTGGATGTATAATGCAATAATGCATACATTGCTACTAAACGAGATATATATATATACCTATGATCTGTCTATCTGTCTGCTTTACAAATGCAACTTTTTCCTGTTTGGTATTTTATCTGTTTTAAGATTGGCATTCTTCTCTTGGAATTTTAAATCCTTGGTGATATGCTGCTATTTTGCACAGGAGTATGGAAAGATTGGGAGACGTGGGAAACAAGTTAATATTTTTTCAGTTGCTTCTGGACACCTGTAAGTGCAAGAAGCTTCCACTTTGTTCCATAACTTGTTCTATTTTGTTGAAAATATTATTTAACAAATACCAAAAAAGAGAAAAATATACACAAGGATATTTTTTGTAACCAACTTATTTCAATGGGAGAAATTTTAAGTCGGTTGCAAGACCTTGAAATATAACAGGCCATTCTTTATCCAAACAGGCACAGGTGCATATAAAAGCACGGAATAATGAGGAATATCTCTGCCATGCTTGTTGAAATATATAATCTACATAACGTTTTAAACCACCTATTGATCATGGGCTCTTTGGCCATGCTTTTTTCGGCTTGCTACTGATATCAGAGGTGTCTGGCATATTGAGTTATTTAAGGCAGTTGTGAGAACCTTTTACTTGGATAGTCTATGTAACATCAACTGGTAGGCGTGACAAAAGTTTTGCACAGTGGATTTTATATTGGATCAACTTGTCATTGCATAAAAAAGTGTCATTACCTCTATCCCTAGGAACTATTTTCCTATTTTTTTCCCTTTTTCCCCATTGCCAAAATATTATATACTCCCCTTGGAGCATATTTGCCCCTCTCTTAAGAGTATTTTTGGCAACCCAAGTTTTGGGATGTAACCCCCTCAACCTAACAACAAACATGTAAATAAAAAAAGGGAAAATCATACTGACTCTACATTTACCTGAAAAGAAGCATCTGAGAATTGAACAGTGTTCTTGCAAGTTTTGGATGGTCCGACCTAAGTTTTTAGGAACTTAGTATCCAGTTTTCTTTTGTGGGAATACTGATCTGGTGTTTCTAAAGTGGATCCTATGATTCCAGATCAATTACCTCGTAAGTAGGTCTTGGTCTGAGGATATAGTGTGCTTCTGCAGGAGTATGCTAAATGTGCTATTTTTCATGATTTCATTTTATGGGGTTTTTTTTTTTTTGGGCATTAAAATGCCCATTATGGCACTTTTTGGAACTAGATATACAGACAAGCAGAAACATAATGCAATGTCTCACGTGAAGAAAACTAGGTAGAAATAAATAAAGAAAAGCAGAGGTACAAAGACTAGAGGAGATTTTTTATTTATTTGATATTAATGATTGCTTCATAAGCATTAGTAAAATGCCACTAGTTTCTTATAAAATTATATATCCTACCCCCGCAACAAGAAGAGTTTGACTTGGACAAGTTCATGATATGAACCTCCTAATAACGAAATACTAGAGGAGATGTTAACATCAAGGACTAGTGGGTGGGTTTTAACTCCTTAGCTATGAGATCCAAATCCGTATACACTCCAGTTCAGTTAAAAGATTAGCCTCTCTCTCTCTCTCTCTGTGAACATGTCGGGTGCAAAAGTTCTCAATTTCCTGTTGAATTAAGGATCTCCTCCAACGGTCTATTGGTAGAGGATCTGGGGACTGATCCATCTAATGACATCTAGGGGTTCTCCTTTTGTGGCTGAAGAAACCTCCTTTAGAACCACGAGGAGTACCAAACTCTTTGCCATTGTAAAATAACAGGAACTCACTGGGGTTGAAATTATTGATCTCATTATCCCAAAAAAAAATGGTTACAATTTTTGGCATCTATTTAAACCCAGCTTACATTAGGAGCTACCATCAAGATTTCACTTAAATATATCGGCTAGTGGGGGTTCCCATATTAGCCTACATCTGAAAAGAGACTGCATTTGATAACACCACCCCTAGTCTCCCAGGAAGTCGTGAGCCCTAAAACTTGTAAAATGTTCAAGAGCTGGCACCTACTAGATGACTGAGTTTCATATCCTCTATGATGCAAACGTTGGAAACCTATTTCCTCCTTTCAGAATATGCATGCACCACACTTCTTCTATTCATGTGTTTAATGGAATACCACAGAATATTGACTTGAGGCCATTAGACGTCATGTAAGTGTTTTCTGTAACATAAGGAAAATATGACAGGTTTATCGTATTTTGGGTCTTTGATGACCCTAGTTGTGCTTCTCTTAGCATGTTTGAGACTCAAAAGGTTGAGTTCCCATCTCTTGGCTTTCCTAAGGTTCTGGGCTTTGACGTTTGCTTCATACATAAATGTTCTTGGCATAAAAAAAGGCTTGTTTTTCACTTATTTCAAAATTATTCCCTTCCTTACTGGAGTTGTTTGGCTGCCCAAACAGAGATTGAATATTTCTCTATACGTGTATTGGGTGTTGTTAATGATTGAAGCTGAGGTCTGAGGTCTGACCTCTGAGTTCGGACACACTTAACACCTAGCCTGTGTTACCAGCTCATGTGTGAACCTCCCTTTTAGGCATATACAAATTGAATTCAGGCTCATTCGACTGATATATGAAACAGTAAAGCAAATTATGCGTGTTCTATTATCAAGTCCCCACGACGGTGCTCCTACAAAATCTTTTGTTATCTGAAAATGACTTTGGAGTTTCTGAAATATTTTCTAACCCAAGTGACGATCCTTCTTAAACAACTCAAATCCAATTTGGAGATCATTATTGTGCATTTCAAGTTCTTCAATTGGTGGTTTCTCTGCATGCATGGTTTGACCTTCTTGAAGTCCAAATATCGTATTAGAGAAAGTAACTGAATATTTCCATTTTATTTTCAATAATTATTTTATCAGCTTGATTGACTTGCTACGTGTTTGTCTCAACACATGCATGGTTCAAATATCAAATCTTGGTATTTAAGATGTCCTCATATTAAATATAGTCTCTTTGGTGCAGATATGAGCGTTTTCTTAAGATCATGATATTGAGTGTTCTCAAGAACACCAATCGACCTGTTAAGTTTTGGTTTATAAAGAACTATCTCTCTCCTCAGTTTAAGGTGGATTTCCCCTCTTCTATTATTCATTTTTTTACTGTCATGGAGTGGTCTCTCGAGTTTCCAAAGGATCATGTTGTTATCCTGTGTGCAGGATGTTATACCACATATGGCAGAACACTATGGATTCGAGTATGAACTGATCACCTATAAGTGGCCCACATGGTTACATAAACAAACAGAAAAGCAACGGATTATCTGGGCTTATAAAATTTTGTTTCTCGATGTTATTTTCCCTCTTTCTTTGGAAAAGGTATGGTGATCTTTACTATTTCCTTTCTCAACTTTTATTTATGCATTTCAAGTGACATTTTTGATATATGCGTCTTATCCACTTATACATATTGTTTAAAGTGATTTTTATGGTGCATCATTTTTGCTGCAGGTGATATTTGTTGATGCAGATCAGGTTGTAAGGGCAGATATGGGAGAACTGTATGATATGGATATAAAAGGAAGGCCCCTTGCTTATACACCTTTCTGCGACAACAATAAGGATATGGATGGTTATAGATTCTGGAGACAGGTTCACTACCTCCAGCTCATGAAAAATATTTTTTCTTTTGTGAGAAAACTCTGAAGAGGCACTGCTATTATAGTGCTTTTTGTGAGTTAAAAAGTTTTCGGTTCTCTGAACTTACTGTTTCTGTTTGTTCTAAAAGGGTTTCTGGAGGGATCACTTACGGGGAAAGCCATATCATATCAGGTACCATATGGTGCAATCATCTTTACTTTTGAAAATCCTGATCCTTGTTTATTTTATGTTTTTTCCTGCTCTTGATGAAAGTTTGGCTAAAGACACTACCAGCGGTTGCAAATATTAAATGAGGCTATAGTTTAACAGGCAGAGTTTGGTTTAAATCTGATGAGTTTGGCTCGGTTGAGGAGATTTTCCTTTGTTGTTCCTTTTCTATGATTTGTTGTTTCTTTCATTGGCTCCAAACTTTGTTGAATTACTGATAGAGAAAAAACTTCGTCATTGAATGAAGATACCAACTTTAGCCTCATTTCCTATTTCATGGGATGGTACTTTAATTTAAAAAGAACTTGGCGAAATTTCAGCAGTGAACCTTGAATTATATAATTGGCTTTTCCGAAACTAATTCTAAATTTAAAACTGTACACTAATCCGAACCACAGGTGGCTTCTGAGTGACATTTTATCAATGAGTTTGCACCTTTCTAATGATATTCCATGCTTTTGCAGTGCCTTGTATGTTGTTGATTTGCTGAGATTCCGACAAACTGCTGCTGGAGATCACCTGAGGGTATTTTATGAGACTCTTAGCAAGGACCCTAATAGTCTCTCTAATCTTGATCAGGTATGCTTTGCTATTTAGTTTTGGCTTTTTTTATGTGTTTTGCCTTTCTTAATAATCGAACATGAGCATGTATCGTGCCTTTCTCTTTTCATGTTTTCATTTGCATTTCCATTTCCACTTCCAATCAAATCTCATGTTCTGAATTGTATTGTTTTCTTTGGTGGATTAAAAAAAGTATATTTACTAGGTATCTGATGTTCAGTGTATGTGATATTCTTAAGTTTTTTCTTATTACCATTGGCATCTGTATCTCGTTTCTTATGACTGCCTTTTTAGCTGTTTCCTAGTATTTCTTTGGCACTGTTTCTTTCCATACAAATTTTTGCTTTTTGCTTTACTTACAGGACCTTCCCAACTATGCGCAACACAATGTCCCGATTTTCTCTCTCCCACAAGAATGGCTTTGGTGCGAATCTTGGTGTGGAAATAGCACAAAGTCAAAAGCAAAGACCATTGACCTCTGCAACAATCCCATGACAAAGGAGCCAAAACTTCAGGTAATTTCTCTCTTGTAGCTCCTTGTTCTTTTTGTAATGTTACTAGGTTCTTTCTTCCTTGGTTTCCAGTAAGGGGAGAACATACACCACTGGTGTATAATATATTGTACAACATGTGGACATCCACAATTATCATGACGAATGGTGGGGATAAACTGTGGATCCTGATGATGGTCGTTTATCCTGTTGCTGTTAATCTCCACCTTACATTGTTCGGAACAGGTGGTGGATGCACCCCTTGTGTGTCACCACCACTTGTGTACTGTGTACCAAGATCAGTTAACAAGTAACGGTGGTTTCTTGTAGGGTGCTCGGAGAATTATTTCAGAGTGGGTGGATCTAGATGGTGAGGCAAGAGCATTTACGGCAAAGATTCTTGGCGAAGAAACTGAAACACCATCTGAACCTGTGTCTGGTCCTCGAACTGAGGCCATTGCTACTGACTATGCAGAAGAAGATAGGGAGTCAATGGCAGAGTTGTAATCTCTCTCTCTCGGCTGGTTGGTTTTGAGGGAAATCCCTCAAATTTTTTTGAGGCTGCATCAAAGTGTGTTCTCTCTCTCTCTCTCTCTCTCTCTCACACACACACACACACACACACACACAGAGTCCCACACCCACACCCACACCCACACCCACACCCACACCCACAACCCACACCCACACCCCACCCATCCACCACACAAAAGTTTTGGGGCAAAGGGGGGGAAATTCCTCTATTTTTGGGAAGAGCAGGAAGTAAGATATTTGTAAATCTATTTATGCGTTTGCTTAACAGCCCAAGATGGTGCCGTCTTCGGGCTTAATTCTCTTGTAACACTTTCGAGTTCGATGTATTAAATTCTCGTCATATTTAATCGAAAACTGTACTTGTTTATTTTGTTGGAAGGGCGTAAGTCGGTTTTTAGAGGACCCCTCCCCTCACCTTGCATTTGGTGTTTGCCCTGTGCCCTCAGTCCCTTTATATTATGAAGCAGGTTTGTGCATCCAAACTACATGTATCACATAGTTGTAACGCTTATATATAGCGCCGGATACAGCAGGGTTGAGGGCAGACCAGATAATAAATATATAAAATATTTTATGCATATTATAGTATATAGTACTGTGTATATATTTGTGGTGGGGCTGGGTTCACTTGGCCGGTTCAGTGCCAGACTCTGGTCAGGAGCATCCGGCAACTGCTTATCACCTCTCTCCAGATTTGAAAGAAAGTAGTTGATCCTTATGATTTTTACTGTTGGTGCTCATGATCAATGTGTTCTGTATACATGCGTAGATAAGGGTTTACAAATGGATGGGTGAGGATATGTCTCTTGATCTTATGCTAATGTTGATAGTGAACATGTGGGTGTTTTTCTCTTTTTTCTTAATGTATTGCTACGTTTTAGGCTGACTGAAGTTATGTGAGGGGAAAGTGTTTGATGAGTCGGTTCACTCGTCTGCCCATCTCGGTTTTTCCAGAGATTTAGAACCTGAAACACATTCCATAGTACTGTATACATATCTTAGAACCATGAATTTTGGGCTCCCAAGACATTGAAGATCTGATAAGCTTTAAAGAATTAAAAATAAATTGTCCGGACAAAGTACGAAATTGATTATTTCGAATGGCGCTTTCTTCTTTTTAAATTCATGATCGTTGCGAGCTAGATATACCTGAATCCAATTTTCATCTCCAAGATGGCATATGGGGGATTGGACTTGGTATTGTCCTGATTCCCAAATGCACCGACGCTCCACCCATATTTTAGATAAATTTCCTACCCCATTTGCCCACAAATACATATACTATGGTTAAGGGATAATTAAAACACCTCGAACACAAACGAAAGAACTCTATAATCCATATGACCATTGTAACATTATGAGCGATAGATGGTGAGAGGGACAATTTAATCTGTGACATGTTTACTTTACTCTTACTGATATCATATGGATCATTGTATACTTTTCAAAATAAAAACCAACTACTGTCATTTGTTAATGGACTGTAGCTAGGTGAATATATTGTGGGCCTACTACTGCTATCCTCTACGGTTTGCTGTCTGGAATAGACGGCAGGGCTCCTTGCAGTCAGTATATCAGGAGTTTCGGAAATTTTTTATTTTTGGGATAGGTTAATGGTGGGAATGAAGGGCGCGTTGTTATGTTGAGGTATCAACACCCTTACCACCGGTGCCTCAACCCAATTTTCAAAGGTCACAAGATTAGGAATTCATCAGCGTCATCATCAAAGTTTTTTTTCAACTAATTAGGGTTGGTTACACGAATCTTGGCCCTTCATTCTGCTCTATTAAGTGTCATACTCTCAGTGTGGCGATAAGTTTTCATATCTTTTCTCACTACTTCCAACCATGCCTTTTTGGGTCTACCCATTCCCCATTTGAGCCTTCCACTTGAACTAACTTGTACCTCATAACAAGTATTGCATTGGGTCTATGTCACAGATGGTTAGCCCACCTAAATCTACTTTCTTTCATCTTATCGTCTAGGTGGTATACATAAATTTTCACAAATGAATTCATTTTGAATCATATCATTTTTTGTTTAATAACTCTTCCATCTCCACCTCTTCATCTCAGCTACACATTCTATGGGTATGTTATTATTTCTTACAGCCCATTTTGCCCCATAAAGTAAAATTAGTTTCACTGCTGTCTTATAGAATTTTCCCTTCAGCTTCATTGGTATATGATGATTATATAAAACTTCAGTTGCACATTTCTACTTTGCCTACCCAGGTATAGTTCTATGTGTGAGATCTTCATCAATATTTCAATTTTATTGGATTATCAATCTAAGATAGCGAAAGTGCGCTCTTTTTGGTATTTATTGGTTGTCAATCTTAACAACTTCCTTCATCTCTTCTCATATTATTACTAAACTTGTATTTTGTACACTATGCCTTAGTTTGACTGATTTTAAAATATCTAGATTCTAGAGCATCCATCCAATGTTCTAACTTTGTGTTGATGTTGTTTCTGATCAAAATTATGTCATCCACAAACAACATGCACCATGGTACCTCATCTCGTTGGTGTCTCGTTAAGTCGTCTATAACTAAGACAAAGAGGCATGTGCACAATGCTGACCTCTGATTTAGATCTATTGTCATTGAAAATTCACTCGTCTCTCCACTAGTTCGCTCTCCCTTGTATATATCTCTCACCACGTCAATATAGTGTTTGGGGACTCCTTTTCTTGCAACGACCATCAAATTAAATATCTAAATGCTTAATCATAAACTTTATCTAGATCAATAAAAAGATCATTTGGATGTCTTTTCCCGTCACCCTAAGATTCTTAATCAGTTGCCTAAGTAGGAAACTTGCCTCAGTTGTTGACTTCTTTGCCATAAAATAGAATTGATTTTCTGATACACTCATTTCATTCCTAGTCGTTGCTCAATCACTCTCTCATCCAACTTTATAGTGTGACTCATAAATTTGATCCCTCGATAGTTGGCACAATTTTGTATGTCTCATTTGTTCCTGTAAATTGGTACAACAATACTTTGCCTGTTGTTTTCAACACCTTATTGAGCAACTTAGTTAGCCAGTCAATCCCAATCTCCTCCATACACTTCCAAAACTCTAACGGAATACCATCTAGTCCTAAAATCTTACCTATATTCATTATCTTCCAAGGTTTTTTTCATTTCCAATATTCTAATACTATGAATTATATTACACAATTTACTAGAACCCTTTGAAGTAAAATCCATTCGTAATGGTAGATGATGGGGACTAATCTTATTACACAATTTACTAGAACCCTATGCAGTAAACTCCATTCCTAATGGTAGATGAAGGGGACTAATCTGAACCCTATAAAATCAAGATCTGATGATGGACGGCAAATAGAGTGAAGTTTATCATACTCGAGTGGCCTATTAAGAATTGTATAATATAAAACTATTTTATTTTAAGCTATTAGATGTGAAATGTCATAAGGCTCTGGAAAATTTTAATTGGACTCGAAAGTAGTCCCCAAATCATCCTATTTTACATCAACAATTAAAACTGATTGTAACCTACTTACACTAAAGAAAAGGAGGTATTCTTGTGTACTTTTTGTGGCCATCTAAAAAATGGGTTCCATTAAATGGTTGTGAAATAATTGGGAAATCATAAATAAAATTCTACCAACCTCCTTTTCCCGAGGCTTTCACCAAACCTTAATCCGCAGTTTTTTCATGAATTCCTTGCGCATGGGTAGTGTCGCTATTCTTGAAAACGCAAGAGCAGGATTTCTTAGAGTATGCAGTGTGTGATACATAGACCCAACATCCACCATCGGTGCTCGTCGGTGGAGGGTGGAGATAACTGCTTTGATGGATGATGGTAGATTTGAAGCAGGAAGAAGTGGTCATCCTCATTCACTTTTTAGAAAACAGATGGTAGATGAAGGCAAAGCATGCTGAAAGTCATCTTATACAATGAAAATATACAAAATCACATGATTATATTGATAGGGAAGTTATATATGCCACTCTCTCCCAGCCATCTGATATGAATGGATGGTCGGGATAGTTTCAGCCATAATATCACAAGTGAGCCTTTAACCATTTGACCTAAATTTGACGTCTAAGAGTATTTTTTATTTTTTATTTTTTTACGAATCATATAAACATGAAATTTGTCATTCTGATGGAGCGTAGCTACAAAAGATATTAAAAATATTTTCATGAATAAAACAACCAAACTACCTTTGAAACTTTTAAAGGCTGTTTTATTTTTTTCGTTGTTAGTATTTTTTGTAGGTACAACTCTACGCGAGAATGTGAAGCCCTAAATTTGGGGTGAATATAATTTATACAAAAAATTAAAATACAATAATATTTAAGCATGACATTATGATTAGGGCTTTCTCAACTCTTTATTATCGAGAAGTTTATATATGGACTTGAAAAAGTATATAAAATACAAAATGAGACTAATGTATCCGATTGGGGCCTTCTCAACAATTTATTATTGAGAAGTCTATATATGGACATGAAAAAGTAAATAAAATACAAAATGAGTCTAATGTGTCAAAAAATTACGCAGTGTCGGGCACCCCTCAATTTTTTTTTTTTCCATATTGCCCCCTTGGCCCGAGAATGCCACCTTCAAATTTCTTTTTAATATTTTTTTTCCAATAGTAGGGCAGTGCATAAAGCAAAGTTCCCATCTTCAAACCGACCATGTTTTGCCATTAGAACTCCGATTAGTAGATCTCCATCCCCAAATGGCATACAGTCGTGGCGACTCTGTTCGAGGTCCCCATCTTCAAACAACAAATATTCTACTCTAATGGCATAAAATAATCGATTCGAAAATAGGGAACTCATACCACGTTTGGACACATAATTGAATTAATTTGGTGGGAAAAACGATCCATATGGTTTAGGATCAACAATCATGGGACGCTTCACCTTCAACGGTAGACTATATATCATGTTTGTTTTATCGAACTTACCATATTTGTTTCATCGAACCGATCCAGTCTATGCCATGACCCACAGTCTAAGCAGAAACTCATTAATAAGTCACGATAGTCTGGCCGATGAGCCGAATCGTCGTAATCCCCATATATAGACTCCAAATACTCCTCTAGAAACCTAGATTTGATGCGATCACAATTTCTATATCACATAATATATGTCTCAGGCGTGTATAAGCTTACCCTAAAAAGGTGGTTTATCTCTTATAAAACGATGCATAAGTTGATGAAGCTTTGACCCAATATGAAAGCGCAAGATCCCCATCACGGGAGTGAAGAGGCCTAAAATAGAAAGCGTTCCCTTGATGTATTTCCATAGTCAAAAGGACCACAAACGTCTTTGGCCTTTTGTGGAAATTACAGTTAGTATTGTGGGGAAGTCTAATGGGCACCCTTTTTTTTTAGCCTGTTCTACGACGCGGGAGAGGCCTTTTCTAGAGAGAGAGATAGAGAGAGAGAGCAAAGAACTTTTTTAAGGGCGAGGAAGAAACAGAAGAGAGAGAAACTGAAGGGTTATTTCCTAGAGAGAGAGAGAGAGAGATGGACACATTTTTTATATCGCATGGGTCTCCAACCCTTGCGATTGATGAAGATGTCCCTGCAAGAAAATTCCTTCAACAATGGCAGCAGAAGATACTACCTCAGAGGCCAAAGGCAATTCTTGTGATCTCAGGCCATTGGGAGACAGACGTGCCCACTGTGAATTGCGTTCAGAGGAATCAGACCATACATGACTTTTATGGATTCCCCCAACCTATGTACCAGGTGGGTTTTCTCTCTCTACTTTCCTTTCCAAATCCATTCACCGTGTGGCTTTTCTCTCTCTACTTCCCTTTCCTTTTCCACTATTTTTTTTTTCCGTTTTTTTCATAATTTTGATCTGGTTTTTTGTTGGGTTTTCTCTGAGATCATCTGGGGTCTTTTGATGGGTTAATTAATGAAAATTGCTTCATCGTTAAGTTTTTTCACCCTTTTTGTGTTTTCAATGGTTTTTTCTTATTTCTTTTTTTGCTCTTTGTTTTTGGGTTATTTGAATTTATTTTCACATCGTTATATTGGTAGGTAAAGATGGGGACTGGTTATCTCCTAAGTTGAGAAAAGGTCGCTAGCAATTCTCCACCGTACGATGTAAAGGAATGGGCGGTTGGGATGGTAGGGGTTCCGGTCGGTCCAGTTCTCCCCTATGTATATATATATATATATATTTATATTTATATTATTTAATATTTCTTAGGTCCTGTACGCCGCTCATCTTAAAGCCTCATATTTTAATTTTAATTTTAACTTATTTTTTTTATTTTAATCGCTAGGTGCTTAGACCTGGGCTCTTTTATTTCTTTCTCACTATCGCGTTCCGATCGCTCTAGATAATTGAGTGCGATCATCTCGACTGCATCATCATGTTACAATCCAACATTAAGAAATGTTTTATTATAAATAAAACTTGCTTTTTAAGCACATTTGAAGGTCATAAACCTTTTTAAATATTTTAGACTTTTTAAATATTTATTGTATTTTTCACTTTTATTATTGAATGGAGTTTCAACCAGGCATGTGCTTTATAAAAAACCGCGATGAAGTGGATCTTTGAATACTTATTTTTAGAGCAAGATAGACGGTGTAGATAATTTGTTAAAATATATATTATTTTTTAGAATTTGAAATCCTTATTTTTTTCATAACCATAATGAATTTAAAGTAAAAAATCAAAATTTTTTGATATATTTCTAGCACCATCAATTTGAAACTTAGACGAGGCAACCATTTTTCAACATGTAGATGGATGTTTAGTGCGTCATGAGATGCTATTGTAGAAATGCGTTCCCTTTTGCATGAAGTACTTTCTCTCTTTTATTTGCAACTATGTTTTAGAATTTTGTATTTTTTTTTTATGAGTAATGATCCTAGACTCTCCCCTATTTGTGTAGGATTTAAAAAGATCATAATTGTATTTGGTACAGATCTTTAAAAAAAATTGTCCTTTATTTGTGGGACTTAATTTTTTTAGAAATTTATGACAATATTAATGGTGATTTTTTAAAGTCCTATGCGTATAAATGTGAAAAGGTCCCATTGAATTATTACTCTTTTTTTATATAAAAAATAATAGTTTTTTATGGTACTGTCATCTGGTTAGCATATCAAGTCTGACGTCCTGGCCCCAAAAAAAAAAAAGAAAAAGAAACGAAGGGTAATTGAGATTGGATGTGTGGAACCAAAGATCATTCTACTGGCGTCTTCAATTGTTATTAGTAAACAATTTGGGTCAACAAATCAGCCTGCCCGTTGTGATATTTATTTTGGTGTATTTTGGTTAATTTAGTACAAAGTCTTTTTAAATTATATTTAAGATTTATATTATTTGATGTCTAGTTCATATTTTTTGATCTATCTCATGTAATCCACCTATTTTGATCTAATCTCAAATAACAGATTGAAAATTACATTTAAGATTTGTATTACTTGATGTCTAACTCATCTTTTTTTATCTAATCTCAAGTAATCTAATTACTTTGATCTAGTTTTCAACTGACAGATGGAAATTTACCAAATTACACCTTAACTGAAATGTTAATGGTTTAAGTGTATTTGGATGAATTGCCCTTTGATATTATTAAACGAAAACTGTTTTTGAACGGTGTTATTCGACGAAAGCTTTAACGCATGGAATTTGGTTTTATTAGGAAAAGGCTTTTTACACATTTATCTCATCTTATCCGTCTTCTTCCATAATTGATGTTGTTTATAGGGTTTTACGTTTGTGATGACTACTGTATTGTAGAGAGAGGCAGACAGATGAACATAATATTTAACATTCAATAGTTTAACATAATATTTAACATGTTGTTCTAGAGTTTCAAGTCTACGGTTGATGGACATAATATTTAATGTGCAAAATAGTTTACCATTTAGTAATCAGACTTTCGCTTGGGTAGTTGGCGGTTGACTTTAGCTCTCTTACCTTTCAAATTTGGTTCCGACAAAAAAAGTAACGTCATTCATATGCATTGTATAAAAAATCGACTCGGTCAAAGTACTTAACCCTTGTTGAGTTAAGTAATTCAAGACTTGGCTGAGTCTAGCATAGGACGTATTGACATTAAAAGAATTTTTTAAAAAAGAAATTGTTTTTGAAAAACAAATAAACACAGAGAAAAGTAAATTATAAACTAAAACACCTGTAAAAAATTAAAAACAAGGTTATAAAAGCAGAGGAAACATTGATTAAAAAAAAAGAAACCAAAAACCAAATCTGCTGTTGGGGATATTTTTAAAGTTCCAAAAAAAGAAAAATATAAAAAAGTGATTATGGTAAGAAACATTCACCAATATTTGCTAGAGACATCTAAATCATGTCGGAAAAGGTTGTATAACATAATTTGATTTTTTTTTGCAGTTTGTCATTTTTTTGGAATTTTTTTAATACCCCAAGTTGTCACAGTCATATTGTCATATGTATACTATAAATTTTGTGTTTCAAATGGAGAACCATACATATTCCTATGGAGTAAAGCATGTTCTACTCCTAATGGGCATCTATCCTTCATTCTCATTGATGTTGTGTAGAGATTAACTTGGGTTAATGCTCTGAACAATACTAAGGTTAATCTCTGTGGTTTGTTATCAAGAATGAAGGTGGATGCTCCTTTGGAGTGCCATGTATCATAGTCCGCTTAGTTATATGGGATTGTCTACAAATAGACCATTTATCTTTTATACATGGAAGTCACGATCATTCTCTCTCATTAGATATCAAATTGGATGGCTTGGGATGAGTCACGAAGTCCAAAAATATTTTGTTTTGGAACTTTGTGTCTTTTCAATAACACTCTTACAACCACCCATTTTGAAATTTAAGAGATAAGAATGATTGTGACCTCCATGTACAAAAAATGATTGGTCTATTTGTAAACAATCTCATACAACATTTTCCCATTTAAGATATACAATAACCATTGGACTACGGAAATGAGTCAACACTATCATTGATATGATGGAGAACGCTGGAGAGAAAGTGGGAGTAACACAGGGCCCATTAGTGGGTCCCATTGCCTCTCTCCAGTTTCCACCACAAGCTGCCACTTCCACAAACAGTGATATTCCAATGAACTGATGTTTGCCATAGTCCATTGGACTATACTATAGACTACACTTTCGAAATCAATTCATGATCACCGTAACTGATGTTTCGCTTTGGTCTCCAATGTCCAGCTCCAATACCCAGCTCCAGGCTCTCCAATGTTGGCAAAGTCAGTGAAGCAACTCTTAGAGATCTCCGGTTTCAAGACCGTGATGGAGGACGGGGCCCGCGGCCTGGACCACGGAGCGTGGGTGCCACTCATGCTCATGTACCCGAAAGCAGATATCCCGGTATGCCAATTGTCAGTCCAAACAGATAAAGATGGAACCTACCACTATAAACTGGGCCAAGCTTTGGCCCCACTAAGGGACCAAGGTGTGTTGATTATGGGGTCAGGTAGTGCTACTCATAACTTGAGGGCCTTGAGACAGGGTGGAGATAAACCTGTTCCCTGGGCCCATGACTTCGATACCTGGCTCAAGGAGGCCTTAATCAATGGAAAGTACGAACTTCCTCTCTTCTTTTGTTTATTATTATAATCATTATTTTATGTTTTTGATTTCTGTTTCTTTTTCATTTAGTTCTTCTTCATTATGTTTTTCTATGATTGTTGGTGTTGGTGGTGTTGTTTCATGATATGGCCTAGTTTCTTATCATGGTTGCACGCTTTGAAGTAATTGAGAACTTGAGTCCTATGATCACAAACTCTTCGACTATTATTGCAAGATTTCTATATAGATATTTCGTGTATTTTGTGAGAAGTTATAGGGGGCATGGTTGCTTGAGTAAAAACATAGGACCTGGAGAAACTACACAACTTTGAAACATGTGTTTATGTGTCTGTGTATCACATATCAATCTCTCTCCAATAACTTACCCTTGTTAGTACCATGCTCCAATGCTATTTCTTGAATCCGTACTGCATTCTACACAACCATCTTTCACCAACACCCCATTTTCCCTCGTGGACTTTTTGCTTGATTTCATGTACAAGCACATGAGAAGCTGGATCATGTCTCTGATGGACCTTTGCATGGTGAATGCACCCTGGTCCTGAGAAACAAGTTTTAGCAAAACTGTGAGGTCCATGAGTACTGATTTTGGGAACAATTTTGTGTAGAACAGTTGTTTTGGTGAAGTGGATTAAATCTAATCAAAAGGAGAAGAAAGTTCAACAATTTCTTATTGAGAATCAACCCATCCACTGATGTCCTTCTGGATAATCCTTGACTTTCAAGGTTGACTTCTAATGAATACTATCCTCTTCAAAGACAGAGCCATTTAACTTAAAAATTGGAATATGGAGCCCCATTTATTTGTATTTAAGTTGTGCTGCACCAGTACATTGATTGATACCTCATTTGGATTAGGAGCGGGTTTGAGGCCATTTGTGATATTGATAGTGTATACACCCATCTTGGTTAATACCAACATGTCTAGTCTAGTCAGATCCTCTCGTCTCCGCTTTTGCTTTTAGACTGGATGAAATTTTTGCCATTGAAATCCATTTCCAATACTTACACAGTGTGATTTCTCATTGTGGTTTTGTAAGTCATATGCCTTAGACAGCCTAGATATGGCATAGTTATTGGCCTCATTGGTTGGGACAGAAATATCAAGTAGTTTCAAGAGTATAGCAATGTCAATCCGGACTTGAGCTAGAATGGATCAGTTCTACATAAATATGAGACCAACAGCATGTGCCAGGCTTAAATTGGTGAATGGATCACTAACGGTCTTTCAATTTTATTCTTCATTAGGGAGTCACCGGTAATGCATACCGGCCCATTTTATGTGGTATTCTATGTCGGCCGCGAAACAGGATATGGTTTGCCTTACCACAGTTGCATTAGAGTGAATATGAAAACAATACGAACAAGTGGAGTTTTACATTCTATTGGGATAGGGATCTGTCCCTTTTCTCAATGCTATTGTAGAGTGAAAAATCGGGTGACGCACCTAATTCATTACCACCTAATGTATTAGTGCATCCAAATGAAGCCTTGCTTTTATTTTCATAGTTTGGGTTGTTAGTCCATTTTCAGTCATTTCTGTCTTCTGTCATATGTGCCTATGAGCTCATGAAGACTTGTTCATTTCAATTCTCGCCTTACTCTGAGCTCACCACTCCATGTTCAAGTGCATTAAAAATGTTGTGGTTAAATTATGGGCTAACCTAAGTGAATCTCTCCTCTCCCTTTCTCTCTAAACATTAAGGTTTTTCATTTTACTTATGTTTTCTTATCCTTCGACAATGTGAGACTCGGACCAACTTAGTAATGTGGTGAGAGAAGTCCTTATGCTATTATAAATACTTGCTTTTTGTCAAAATTTCATATTGGTCTGTCGAAATTTTTTGTAGATATGAAGATATAAACCATTATGAGAAGAAGGCACCAGGTGCGAAATTGGCTCATCCTTGGCCTGATCACTTCTACCCTCTGCACGTTGCACTTGGAGCAGCCGGCAAGTGCCCCAAGGCTGAACTCATCCACCATAGCTGGACCCATGGTTCTCTCTCCTATGCCTCCTATAGGTTCACAACAGATATATAAAAAAATGGGCTACCTACATACAATGGGGGTGTTCAGAAGATATACGTGTTTTCTCTTTATTTTTGTTGGTTTTCATATCTTTGGTTGGTAATGATACTGTGGATGTCAGCTCCTTTTACATCTTCCCATATCATATCAAATCTGCACCATTGTTGGAGCTGCACCAAGATCTCTAACTGAACTGTATTTCAGTGATTTAAGCTGTGTTTTGCATCTTAAATCTGTGGAAAATTTAGATGGATTTGTGAGTCTGGTAACTTACGGTAGACTTTTCCATCATTTAGTATGAGGAACATATGTTTCTTTGCCATTTACTCACTGCTCTTTATTTATACTCTTTTGTTAAAGGGAAATGTTTCTATGTGACCCCAACAATATTTAACTTATATGTGACCCTACTTCATAGCTGTTTGAATCGAGCAGTTACAATTGTTCATATCCCAAGTGTCACACAAAGCACTGTTTTATTTTTTATATAAAATATTTTGGGATGAAATTTTGGGCGTCCCATCATAAAATTAGGGTTAACTTAAGAAAAATAAAAAATAAAAAATGTTTTATAAAATTAAATGACCAAAATGCCCTTGAAATTTTAAGGGATATTCTGGTAAACTTTTTATCAAAAATATTTTTGTCATGTGCACCCCTGTCAGATCTATGCATGTCTCAATTTTGTTTTAAAATTATTTATAGAATAAAAATTAAAAATAAAAAACTTTGAGCCGTCCAATCAATATCTAACAGTTAAAAGTCAGTTTGTGACATTGCGACTCAAGCCTTCTTAGCCATCAACTAAGATCTGATCGCTGAGACTAGGGGTCACATATACTATATATGTGGGCGGGGTCACATAGAAGGGAAAAGTTTATATAGAGCGAAGGCTCTAAACAATCATATTTGAGCCTACCTCAAAAATTACACTAGAAGAGGTTATTTTGATGCCCAAATATCTTCAAATTGTTCATTTCGACATCAAGATACATGGACATGAGAAAAAAAAAGGATTTCAAGTTTTGGAAATAGTGTATTTTGTAACACATTTTTGGACCGTCAATTTTCAAGATTTTCAAGTTTTCATAGATCTATCGATTTATACTATTTTTGAAGCCTTAGATTTTATAAATAAATATAAAAATATATTTTAAAGTCATCACAAAGATTTTTGATATTGAAACCACGTTTTTTTGATACTATTTGAAGGTAGGCTCTAATTTGATTATTTAGAGCCTAAGCTCTATGCAAACCGCACCCCACAAAGAAAGCCTTCCCTTGTTAAATTGTCTGAGGTCGTACTTGGATATCACCAATTATCTAGGATCGTGAACTAAGGATTTGAATGAATGAAAGAAAAAGTACTTTACTTTTTTTTTTTTTTTTTTTTTTTCTGGGGATCATGTTTTTATCCTTCAATTTTTGAATTTGAGGTAGAGAGGGAAACAATTACTGAATGGCTGGTGGCTTCTTATTTGAATCCGACTATGAGTGGAGGTATTTCATTTGGGTTTATCAGTTGGTTATTGGAAAGTGGGCTTCCTGCCCAACTTTCACATTGTGCAGGGATCATGTTTCATCCGGAGTTGAGAGGTTACTGGGTGTTGTTACAAGGAAGTGGTTGGACTTCCTGCTCGACTCCCATGTTCCGCAGGGCTACACGTCCTTCTGTAGGCCTATTCCTTATTCCATTTGGACACAGATCAACTTGTTCATTTGCAGATTGCAATTGAGCTGCTTATATATCATTCATGTCTGAACTTGTGCATATGTCAGGTTTTGCTCAGCGTTCGTTCATTATATAATAGGCCACAGAACACTGCCAATGGATCTTACGCACAATATGAACTTCTTTCCAGATAAGCTTTGGACAGAGATCAATTTGTTCTATGACTCCAGATTGCAATTGAGCTGCTTAACAAAAATAGATATTTCTTAGAATAGAAACGACAACGAACTCTCTAGATTTGGCTCTAAAAAACAACTAGGGACTTAATTTTTCTTATAATTACACTTTATCAAAATTCCAAATTTTAATAATTAATCTTAATAAATAAAAATAAAAATCTTATCCAATCTCTAAAAATAAAATTAATTAACAAAAATAAAATTAAAAATATGTAGCCACCAAATTTTAATCCAAAAATCTTATTTTTAGTAATTAACCTTAATAAATAAAAATAAAAATCCTACCAAAACTCTAAAAATAAAATTAAAAATTTATAGCCACCAGGTTTTAATCTTCGTCATTTTCTCTCTACCTAGGCTCTCTCTCTCTCTCTAAACCCTAGCCTAGCTCTTCTTCTCTCTGCCCAAGCTTCCTCTCTCTACCTAAGCCCCTTCTCTCTCTCTCTCTCTTTGAATCAGATAAAAAATCCCATATTCCATTAATAGATTTTATTCTAAAGAAACCGATGGCATGTACATTACAGATCCAACAGAAAAGAAAACTCTCATAAAAGAAAGCAACCCTAGTTTAGAGTAAACGCCCTGAGGCCTTTGAACCCCACCATTGGTGATTGTGACAGTCCCGAGCAACCTGCTCAACTCCTCTCTGCATATTTCCCTGCCTTAAAAAATCGAGCAATTCGACCCACTGATAATTGGAAACCGGCTTTACTGCTCCTTGACGTCGCCTTGTTCGAGCCTCCTGCTCCAATGGCCTTTTCTCTACCAGCCATCTCTTCTGGTTTATGGTCTGTGAAAAGAAAAGGGGGGCTGCTGGTTTGCTTGAATCATGTCCAGGGATCACAAATAGATGTCTAATTTTTTAACAGTTAGATCTAGGTAATTATGTATTTAAAACCCGTTTCTTTAGGTGTTTTTTGCATTCGAAAATACTTTTTTCAAGGAAAAACAAAAACCAAAGAATTCTTCTCATACTCCTTAATTAAATCCCAAAACTTTATATAGAAAAAATCGAATCTCAAAACTTTATATAAACAAATTCTCCAAGTCATTTTTCCAAGGGGGTCAATGAATTTTTCATTCTAGAACAGGAGCATGGTATCAGCGTAACAGAAATTTACTCCCATACCTCCCATGTCTTAAGGGTGGGTGCCGTATATGTAAGGCTTCAACCTCAAACAATCAAAGCAAAGCAAAGCAATGCAATGCAATGCAATGTGAACCTCCAGATCCTGCCCAAACACGCAGCTCATACAGTAGCGACCCCTGTAATAGCAGGAAAATTTGTTTCAGCCACCAGTAATTACGAAGTTTAAAGCTCCAAGAATTGAGCAAGTCCATAACCATTTTGGAAATAGACAGGTCTAGATAATTTGTCATGGAATACATTATTTTAAGACTTAAAATCTTTTATTCATAGTTCGAGTTCGAGATGATCACTTGGAAAAACTTACAAACGTCAAATTCTTGAGATATGACTTATATTTATAATTTATAGGATATGAATGTTAGGGGTGGCAACGGGTGGGGTAGGGTTCGTGTTGATCGGACCCTGACCTGGATCTGGAACCTACCTGGTTCGGCTTTACATGGACCCAGACCTAGGTCTAGAAATTGAAAGACATTAAGCTATATACTATATAATATATTTGTTTTATTCTAAGTCAAAATGATAATAAAATAAATTAAAAAAAGTGTAATCAAAATATATATGTTTCATATTTTTTTAATATATTTCATACCAGGTTGACTTGAACCGGTCGGACCCAACACGATAGGGTCCATGCCGGATCTAGACCGAGATGCGAGCCGGATCAGGTCCAAGCATCCGGAGCTGACATGCTGAGTCCAAACCAATCCTGATTGGCGATTGGAGGATTCAATACGAGATCAATGGGTGGCTATCTACCCCCACTAATACGAGGTGGCTTTCACCATTGTTTTTACGAGAGAGAGAGAGAGAGAGAGAGAGAGAGAGAGCTTACAACCTTAAAAGCTCACGTCATAGATGAAGCCCACTACTGTGTCACCTTGCAATATACATTGGCCTCCTCATATTCTGAACATTTAGCAAGTTAGAGAGAGGGAGATGTTGCATGATTGCTGAGAAGGTTTTGTCTGGACAATGAAAGAGAGAGAAGAGGCAAGAAGAGAGAGGGAGAGGAGAGTTTGTAGGGTAGGCTCATCTTCCTTCCCACTCCAATCCCTCCCACCATTCTTTTTCTCCTGATATTAGCATTTGTGGTTCTCGGAGAGCAAGAGGGAGGCTTCTCAACTTGGGACAACCGCTCACACGCACTCTCTCCAATGAAGGCCATATGATCGGAATCTCACATATACTCCTCAATTCTATCAAATCATATAATTCCAGGACTTTTATTTTGGGGAGGGTGATGTTTTGGCCTGCCTGCCCCCCACTAATTATCTCTTCTAATCCTCTGCACCTCATTTCTTCCAAGAATTGGAGACATTCTACCACATTTGCCAAAAACACATTCGTCAATCCATCACAATATCTAACATGCAAATATCTGAGATTGAGAAGACAATGGTCTCCATCTCTCTAACAAATTCTCCCCATAAGCGGCAAATCCCAGAGCAACAAAAAATTCAAGTTGGGAACAACATCAAGGGCAACAAAATCCAATTGAGAACATCTTCCAATCATCAGACGATCCAACCATTTCGTGGGCGGTAGTTGCTCAAGACTGGTGAAACCTTGGCACCCTACTCCTTTTATCTTATCAAATATCTTTCGATCCCATTGTTTTTTGTTAAAAAATGGGCCATTCCCATTGGTGCTTATCCGTAATGAACTCGAGCGCGCTCCAACTCTTCAAATTCCTCCCAACGTGCTCCTTCTCTTTCCATCGTTTTCCAAACCACTTGTCCGCTCCTCATGACGTCCAGCTCCTCCAGACGCGATAGCCTTGATATGATCCCATGTCTTATGGATTTAAGATCACGAGTACCCTCTAGCTTTAGAAGCTTTAAGTTGGCTACTTCTCCCATCCTCTCCGGCAATCTTTTGATTTTGGTACAGGACAAATCCAGCAATTGGAGTTGCTCCAGTCCTCCTATAGGAGGAATCTCAACTAGGTTCTTACAACCGTTTAGAGAAAGGTAATGCAGATTCTTCAAGTTGGATAACAATTGTGGCAGCGAGTGGATGCCGGTTTCACTGAGATCAAGCACCTTTAGAGCTTCCATGCATTCAAAGAAGCCCTCCCGAATGTTACTCAAATTTTCATTTTCTCTTAGTATCAATGTCGTGAGTGCCTGACACACTGGCCGATTTGGAAGTCTCTCTATTTCATTACGCATCAGCGATATGCGTTGGGCCTCTCCCCATTCTTCAACCCTGCATGCTTCCTTCAGTCCTAATCCTGCATCCACGATGAGACCCCCGCCCTCTCTTGTGGAGCCGATATGTATGGCAACATCTCGGATCACATCATGAAGCTTCACAAATTTGTCCCTTCCAGGGGATTTCTCTATCAAGCATGAGTCGATCAGCTTTTCAATTAGAGCATGACCTTTGTTTCTAGCATCCTCCACACTATCCACTGTGCCTACGAGTCCCTAGCACATCCAACACTCTACCAATTCATTCTTACGAATTCCGTAGTCCTCTGGAAATAGGGAGCAATACAAGAAACATTGCCTAATGTTTTCATCTTGTAATTGTTCATAACTGTACTTCAATGGCACAAACACTTCACGTTCCATGCCCTCGATCTCCATTGTTGCTTCCCGTAAAGCCCTTAGTGCATTCTCTCACACTTGCACATTATCCTTGTCTCTCAACGCACAACCGACTGCGATGATGGCGAGTGGCAGGCCTGCGCATTCTTTGACGACCTTACGAGCCATGGGTTCTATGGAAGGGCGACCTACCACCACATTTCTTGCTTTTTCACGAAACAAGATCCACGCTTCCTCCTCTATTAAAACATCCACTTTAATATCATGGTCAGTTTCCATCCTATTGCACACCATTAATGCTCGGGCGGTTATTACAACCTTGGATTTGTTTTCTGGGTTTGGGCGAGGGACTCCTACAACATTCAAATCCAACTTTTCCCACAAGTCATCTAATATAAGCATGAATCTATGTTCCTTTAGAGCAGAAAACAATCTCTCGACAATCATATCTTCATCCTCAACTGTCATGCCCAATTTTTTCATGATTTCCTTTCGAATTCTAGTTATTTTCACATCTTCCTTTGATACAGTGATCCATATCACTCTATTAAATTCTCGATTTTGTAATACACCATTATTGATTTCATGCATGAGAGTTGTCTTTCCAACCCCACCCATACCGTGAATGCCAATCACACCGAATTCATCATTACTCAAGCATTCAAGGATCTTATTTACATTTTTATCAAATGTTGACTGACCTGTGATTGAAGCTGTAGGCATCTCCCTCCCAAATGGCGGTGCTCGATCCATGCTCCAAGTCACAGTATCTACCCTGTCGATGTGAGTGGTGATTTGGGCTAGTTTCTTTGTTGCTTGTTTACCCAACTTGTAGTTGGAGGGGCAATTTGGGCACAGTCTTCCAAAGCAACACTTGTTTTGGTTGTATCTTTGGACTACTGCATCTGCTTCACGTTCCAATTCTCGTGCCCTATTGAACCACTGTTGCGCTTCAATCGTGGCCGCCTTCCCACTTCTTTCTGCTGCTTCAATATTTGCCTCCAAATCAGGAATTCGGGCCTTGAGTCATTCAATCTCATTTTTCAGTTCCTCGACCTTCTCCTGGGATTTGAAGAAATATCCGAGTTGCTGAGTGATGGGTTCCAAAAATGTATTCACAATTCCGAGCACACAGGTAGCAATTTCCATGATAGCAAAAGGGAGACAAACACAATGAAACAGTTCACTTACAATACAAGTGTTAAGTTAGCCACACTGAACAAAAAGCACCTTGTAAAAAGCCCAACTGGTAGAGAAAACCAAGTGTCCTTTTGGCGAAGAAGATAACAAAACCAAGGTGAACAAAGCGAAGCTCCACCAAAGAAAAGACAATGAACAAGTGGGATTAAATATATCTTTAGTACACAAGTAGTGTGACTTCATTTCACATGGCCATGTCATTGTCGATTGAGGGAAGGGTATTTTCAAGTGATAAACAGCAAAAAAATAAATAAATAAAAAGTCAAAAGTGGGTAGGAAGCAGCAAGATAAAGAGAAAGCAAGGAGAAGGTGCGACAAAGAAAAGATAATGAACAAGTGGTGTTTAAATCAATTTATTGGGACTTCATTTTATTTGTCCTTGTCCTTGTCCTTGTCTCATTTGAGGAAGGGTTATTCAAATACTGATTTTCCCCATTTTATGATTTGCTCGTTGGAAATATGGGCATGCTATGCTCATTGGAAACATGGGTTGAATGCTCACAAGAGGCCCATTTTGTTTTTATGCACCCATGATCTGTGTGGGAATGGTGAAAATATGATTGCGAATAGCGCCTGTTAGCTAATTGAGCACTAAGCATGATTAGGGTCAAAAATTATAATTGCAATACAGTATGGACGTGTGATTACAACATAAGCATGGGCTCCTCTTCAATGGAGAGGTTTTATTTGGAGGATTAGTTAAAGCGACCATGTCGACCACCATCTTTAGGCGAATAAAATACAAGATTAGTTGGAATTTAAAACGAAATAAAAGAAAGTAGAAGTTTAGTGGTTGCGTATTCATTTGCAAGAGGGGAGAATCAGAAGTTAGATGATTCAATAATTGCTTAATTTTTAATTATAGTACCTGATTCTTTTTCATAATTGAACGTTTCTATGGAAAAGGTTTATAACGAAGCAAACTTAAAAGGTAAAATTAAGGTGCATATCAACCTTCTAATTAATCATCTCACATCATGTATGAACATGAAAAAAAAAGAAAAGGTTTTTAGTCCCAAAAATAGTGCATCACTATTTAGACCATGCATTTTCAATATTGTCATGTGTTTATAAATCTACTTGATTTGAATCATTTTTTTAATTTAAATTTTATATTTAAAAGTGAAAATAGATTCTTATGCCGTCCTAAAAATTTTGACAACAAAATTACATCTTACAAAAAAATTTGGTGGTGTATGCTAAATGTTCATCCAAGTTTTTAAGTTAGAAAAAAGTTTTTATGTGTATTTTCTATTAAAAAGAAAAAGAAAAAGTAGACTTGGGCACCTAACGATCTAAGTCATATCATTGACTTTAGGAAAATAGAGTATTTATTATACTGTACAAGTAAGGTGCACTTAAAAAATGCATTAGAGAAAGTTGTTCTTGCATTAGAAAACCCTCAATTCGGATCATCTTAACCTCAAGATTCATAAACATGAAAACAAAGGGATTTCTAATCCTAAAAATAACTCATATTCTAACACATTATCTGGACCATCCATTTTCAAGATTTTCCAGTGTTTCTAGATCTGCTTGATTGTCACTGTTTTTAAAACTTTAAATTTCATAATTGGGATAAACAATGGATTTTCATATCATTGCAGGGCTTGACAGTGCCAAAATTATATTTTCGGCATAGTTTTGAGGTGCAACATACTACAATAGTATAAGGTTGACACCTTATACAAACATCACCCGTATCACATACTATACATTTTTTGAAATAAACGTTCTTCCTTTGTCTTCTATGGACATGCATACTCATGTTCTTTTGAGAAAGGGGCTCGGGTTATAGTGGTAGCACCCCACATCTTAGTTACCATGTTGTGGTTTTTATTCCCACCACTAATATTACTACACTAATACTTTAAAAAAGCTAACTCCTAATCCAATTGAAAAAACGGGTAGGGACATGTCTTCCCCACTAAATTACCTAAGAAGAAAAAAAGTGAAAAAAGAAAAAAAAATTCTTGGAAACGGCCCTATTTCTTGGTCTATGGAAGAGTAAGGGATTTACGAAACAAGCATCCATCTTTGAGATGGACGTTCCATAAAAGGGCACAGACCAATACTATATATAGACAAGGCAAACAAAATCCCGAAAAAATATTATTTCAGATTTTTTAAATTTTTTCTTCTATATTCATGATCACTTTGGCCTATATCGTGATTCCCCAAAAAACTGGATAAAAAAATCCATCTTTAAGATGGATTTAGGTAGATAATTTGTTGTAAGATATACTATATTTGGGACTCAAAATCTTTTCTTCTTTTCATATTCATACATCTCTTGATCAATTTGAGGGTTTTCCAACATGAAAACAACCATATATGATGGAGTTTTGAGGTGCACCTTAATTTTACATTTTAAGGTTGCAACCTTATATAATCTTTTCCTTATTAATAGAAGTTTATTTACCTTTTGGATAAATAATGTAATATTTAACATATGATAGCTGGAGATGAGGAAAGGAGAACAACAAAAATCATGATAAAAAAAGAAAAAAAAGAAAAAGGAAGAATTTATAAGGGAACCCAAGGTTCAGAAGCCCATCTCGGTCAAGGTACTTGGCTCAAGGCCGAAGTGAGTAACTTGGCTGTGTCCGAGTCACATACAACAAAAAAAAGATAGAAAAGGGGGTAATTTTTTAACACTAGTTAAAAATAAAACATAGAAAAAATAATATGAAACACTAGAAAGACTAAAAAGATGAAAAAGACCAATATACTATGGATTATAGAAAATTTTGATTTAGGCTTTGAATTTTTAAGAATTTTATTTTAAAAAAATAAACAAAATAAAAAATATGAAAGTTTATGAATCATACTAAAACTACCAAAATCATCTAAAAACTTATTTCAAACAAATATAGTGGTGTTTCCCACTTTTTCAATATTTTTCTATTTATTAAATGGTTTTTACTACATTTATAAGCAATGTTTTAAAAAATGCCTGAGGACATAGTAATTGGCCACCCCATGTCAATTCTAACGCCCGAGGACATGGGAATCGGCCACCCTGTGTCGATTCTAGAAAAACACGTTAAAGTCGTCCGATTGTAGAAAGGTATACAACATGGGTTCTAGAACAACACGTTAAAGTCGTCCGATTCTAAAAAGGTATAACATCATGGGTCAGCGTGGACCAACCCCTAGAAAGGTATAACAACATGGGTCACCATGGACCAACACCCGATTCCCACATGTGGAAGGGTTCTAGAAAGGTATATACAGCATGGGTCAGCGTGGACCAACCCCTGATTCCCACATGTGCGTATAACGTGCAACTGCACATGCACGTGGCAAGTAACAACCTTCAACGTGCACTACCATACACATTGCCAAGACGACAATCAATTGATTAGGATGGTTGGGTTCTTTTATAGGACTATTTCTTCCCAGATCGCTTCGATGTGGGACATCCTGTGAGTTGAAAAACCAGCCTGTCACGAATAAGAAGGCAGGCAAATATTGCTAGCTTGGGATAAATTATAATGAGATGGTGTTCACACAATGATGTACGCGCGACGGTGTATGCCCATCATAAATAAGAAGGTTGTACATCCGATGGCCGCAATTAAATTAGATGATAAAAAATATTAAAAATAATAATTGGGTGCCCATCACCCCTATCTTTCACCAACAAAATTTAAATTACTTACCGAAAAAAAAAAAAACTCTATTAAGCTATTATATCTTGTGATTATTTCATTATATGAGCAATAATTAATTAATTAGTTAATTAGGATTAAAAAATTAGTACTAGCTCATAGGATATTAAAAATAAAATAAAATAAAATAACACCAATTCTAGTCTATTGGATATTAAAAAAAATTAGTTTAGAGGATATTTTAAGAGAAAAAAATAACACTAACTCATACAATTATCCCACATTGCAAATATAATTTTTTTTAATTTATTAATAACCAATTCTTGTATATTATTTATTAATTTATTTATATTATAAATTTTATAACGTATTATTTTTTCTTATAATTGTAAATAAGATTTTTTAAATTATATGATATTTTAAGACATTTCATATTTTTATTTGTATAGTAAAATAATTATAAATTATAAAATTATAAACTAACAACTTCAAGTTCAATAATATTATTATAGTTAGTTAAGTTGTAATAATTTTGGATAAGTAAAACAAATTAATAAATGTTTGATACTTTGGTGTGATACTAATTTATATGGGAAATTAATTTTTTTAATCTTATAATATGGAAGTGTTTGTAATTAGTTACCTCACATTGCAAGTATGAATTTATTTATTTATTTTTTAATTTTATTAAAATATTATTGTAAATTTATATTTCTAAATTTTATTTTTGTATCCACACTAATTGTTATATATTAGATTTATTTATCTGTGAGGGTTATACCACTGTTTATACTAATTACAATGATAACCAAGTCTTATATTTTATTTATTAATATATTTATTTTAATTATACAGACATCCATATAGAAAAACAACGTCTCAATAATCACCTATTTTTACAAAGTACTGAAAATACGTAATGCACCAATCCTAAATTCTTTAAGAAACTAAAATAACATTATTTTCAGAGATTTATAGTGATTTTTTAAAGATATTTTGAGACAAAAATTACCGATTCCCGATTTGAAACGCCAATTTACCGATCCAGATGGGTTTTTGGGATATACGATTCGAAGCACTGATTTGGTTTTTAAACCATTGTTTATAAGGGTAGGGTGATTTGCCGTGGAACTCGCCCCAACTCGGTCTCACCCGTGGCGCAAGTCACTGATTGCTGATGGAAACAAAAATTTCACCAGGGTAACTAAAAAACTTCATATGCACATAATCAAATTATGTTTTCCTCAAGAAGATCAGATTTACACTATTCTTTGAGCTGCAAATTCATGAATCCAACCTAAGAACAATACCTCAGTTATTATTTTTTCCCTTTAAATTTTTTGGAGGAGGTTGTTGATGAATTGATTAGCGTGATGGGGTGTAAAGTAGACTATTTTCCAGTAACCTATCTTGGGCTTTCCATCTCTGACTCGAAGCTTCTTTTGGCAGTCTGGGATAAAATCCTTGAAAGAGTCCAATCCAAACTTGATCTTTGGAAACATAAGTACCTATGCCTGGGAGGTAGAGTGGCTTTGTTGAGGGCTTGTCTGACCAATCTTTAAGTCGATCAGATGCCTGTGGTTCATATGTCTGCTTCGGTTGCGAAGACGATTGAGAAAATAATGAGGGACTTTCTATGGGGTTCTACTTCTAAGGCTAGGAAATTTCATCTTCTGAGATGGAATAGAGTTTACACTCTAAAGAAAGAAGGTGGTTTGGGTATATGGAGAATTAAACTGGTGAATCAAGCTATGATGTGTAAATGGTGGTGGCGTAGTCTTCAATTTAAGGATCACCTTTGGTATAGAGTCCTCATCTCTAAGTATGGTGTGGATAAATTTGATGTTTGGTTGGAGGCTGGTAGAGGAAAGAACAGTTCTCAGATGTGGAGATCGATTTCAAATTACAAAACTATGATCTCAGGATATTTTAAAAGGAATCCAGGAGATGGTTGCCAAATTTTCTTCTGGCACCATAGATGGATTGGAGACTTTCCTCTAAAGTATGTTTTCCCTGATCTGTTTGGGATTGTTGGGAGGCCGAATATGTTAGTTAGTGAAGCTGTGGATAGAAGGGGCAATAATCACTCGTGAAACATTCAGTTGGCCTGTAGCCGGTTGAATAATGTCATTATCTCCCAATGATGCTCTCTTATGGAAGTGCTAGATATGATCTATGTTTCACAGAATGCCAAAGATGAGTTGGTTTGGGAGATTGAAAGTGATAATTTTCACTGTCAAATCCTGTTATAGTCTATTCTTGCATGATCGATGGAGATGGTCATGCCCCCAGATTGTTTAGATTTGGAAATGGCCACTACCCCACAAGATACAAGCATTCATCTAGTTGGTTGCTATGAATAAAGTTTTGACCATTGATAATCTGATTAAAAGGGGAAAAAAATTACCTAATATATGCCTTCTTTGCAAAGCTGATGATGAATTTGGTGCTCATATTTTCATCTATTGTTCTTTTACGGTGAGAATTTGTCATTGGTTGTTCGGTGTTTTAGATATTAGCACTTCCTCAATCGATAGAAGGGATAGTTTTACAATTATCCCTTCTTCATTTACCCAAGATGGGCAAGGCCTTTTAGAAGATTGCTAAAGGTGTGATACTATGGGAGGTTTGGAAAAAAAGAAATAGGAGGACATTTGAAAGAATTTCTATGGGTTTTGACAGACTGATTTATACTATCAAATGTTCAATATAGTCGTGGCTTTCTGTGTTAAAGGAGGGATGGGGTATCTCGAAAGTGGATGTTATGGTAAACTTACACAATCTCTTTATTCTTGGTTGGGTTAGTTATAGACCAAAAAATATATAGATTGCGCCTAAAACAGGTTCTTTAAAACTCAACTTTGACGGCAGTTCTCTTGACAATCCTAGTTTAGTTGGAATCGGAGGAGTGGTGCGTGATCATATGGGTAACATTATTTTTTCCTATGCGGGACCAATTGCTGTTGCAACAGCTAATTATGCAGAATTACGAGCATTACTCGAAGGTTTGAAAATTTTTACTGTAAGGAATTTGTGGTAACAATTGTTGGATTGAAGGGGATTCACTGAATGTTATTAAATGGTGTAACAAGGAGCAGCGCGTGCTATAGGAACTCAGGCCATTATGGTTGCAGATCTTAGATCTTGTTTCTCCTTTATCGATTTCCTTCTCTCATGTTTTTCGAGAAGCTAAGTCTGTAGCTGATGCTTTGGCTAAAGGTGGTTCCTCTTTACCTTCTCTTGTCATTGCTAATGATGTAATTTCCTTTCCTTAGTATTCAATAAAAGTAGTAACATTTGTCAAAAAAAATAGTAGCCTGCTTGAATAGTGGTGTATAGGTAACCTTCTCAAAATGTGCTTCTTGGGTTGGTGGGTGGGGTGCATATAAGAGAGTCTGTTTTACTTTTACAAGAGTATTCTATACTTCTCAGATTGTATAGAAGTTCTATACTTCCCCCATCCGGTCATCCAATTTAGATTATATAAGTCATTGACCATTTGATCTAGATCCAATATTTTAGAGTATTTTATTTTAAATTTTTATTCTACAAATTATATGAATATGAAATTTGGCCATCATCTCAATGGGGGCACTTAAAAGAATATAATAAAAATATTTTCAATAAAATAAAATGATTAAAATACCCCTAAAACTTTTTGAAGGGTATTTGGTAATTTTTTTATCAAGAATATTTATTTTATATATTTTTTCTACAGGTGTGAGTTTAAGAGAGGAGTGGACGCTCAAAATTTGGTGTCAAAAGTTTTTGTTAAAAAAAATTGAAAAGAAAACAGTGTAGGGGTGTGACATTGTAATTGGATCCATCTCAACCATTCATTCCGATCTGATGGCTAGAAAAAGAGAAGTATACAAGTACTACTTTTTTTTAACATTAAGAAGTATATAAATACTATACATCAGGAGAAGTATAGAAAGGTTACCCATATTTTAAAGGGTGCAGTTGGTATACGGATGCATATGTAGCTGTAGAGGTAAGGTGCACCTTCAAATTTTATCATGATATATAATTTTGATATAAAATGTTCTTAAGGTTATCTCAAAATCTATTTTTATATCTAATTATAAAATTTTAAATTTTAAAAATAGTTAAAATCAAGTAGATCTATAAACATATGAAAATCTTGAAAATGGACGGTGTAGACAATATATTGTAAAATACACTATTTCTAAGACTTAAAATCTAATTATCTTTCATGGTCATACATCTTGATGTCGAGATGATCAATCAAAGGGTTTTTCAACTTTAAAACTACCTTTACCGATAGATTTTTGAGGTACATCTCTAGCATGATTATAAACTTTTTCCTATTTTAAAACGTATCCATCACTAGTGAGAGTGTTTGTTTGTAAAGGGCAAACATGCTTACGGTATTAAGGCCATCACCGATCATTGTTCATGGAAAGAGGACGTTGATGGAAAAGAGAGTGGCGCTAAAGACAGAGACTTGACTTAAAAAGTTAGGGCCCCTTCCACTTTCCACCCTCTCTTTCTCTTTCCAACCCATTATTTTTTCGGTGCGGTTTGTACAAGGCCGAGGCTCTAAACAATCAAATTAAAACATATTTTTAAATAGTATCGAAAAATGTAGTTTCAATACTAAAAATTTTTATGATAATTTTAAAATATATTTTTCTTTTTAATTATAAAATTTAAAACTCAAAACTTGAAAAGTAAAAAAATTTTGGATAAGAGTACCCTTTCCATTAAAGGGGTTTGCGGAGGAGAGACTGGGGCTGTATTTAATAAACAGTCCATCTAAGAAAAAAGTTATTTGTTTTATTGGTGGTACAAGTGTGATTTGTTTTATTACCAAGTAAAAAGTTATGGGTCCCATAAGAAACTTTATTTTAATAAATAATGGGTTGGTGAAGCAAAAAAAAAAAAAGGAGAAAAAGAGAAGTGGTCCACTGAGAGAGACCATAAAAGGAATGGCAACAATGAGAGAGAGAGAGAAAAACTCACCCGAGTCACATGCCCTTTTAGTGGGAAATGGGCGATGTGGAGTGCTGTGACGTTTGGGCAGTGGGTGCACGTCAAATTGGTCGTCCTGTACCCTTCATCCAATGATGATGTCTGACCTACTGGTTAGAAGAGTAAAAATTACACATCTATCCTTATTAATTCACGTTATTTAAATTTGGAAAAGATTTATATAGAGCAGAGTTTCTTAACAATCAAATTGGAGCCCACCTTAAAAATTTCATTAGAAAAGATTATCTTCAAATTGATCATCTCGATATCAAGATGCATGGAAATGAGAAAAAAATGGATTTCAAATTTTAGAAATAGTGCATCTTGTAATACATTTTTAGACCATCAATTTTCAAGATTTTCATAAATATGCTCAATCTATAGTATTTTTGAAGCTTTAAATTTTATAATTAAAGACGAAAATATATTTTAAGGCTATTACAAAGATTTTCAGTAATGAAATCATATTTTTCGATATTATTTGAAGGTGTGCCTTACTTTGATCGTTTAGAGCCTCAGCTCTATACAAACGACACCTTTTAAATTTCAACGAAATATTTCCTGTTATTATTCGTATTTAGAATTATTGTTTCATGGGGGCTGGGCCGCATTTGTACAATATGGGGTCCAGATGTATAAAGTATCCATCTTAAAATACGTGGTCTATCTAAAAACAATTGAAACTATCTATTTGAATGTTTTTTTAATAGATTATTATTTTTAGTTTTCAAATTTTATTTATTTTTCATATTCATGATCTCCATGATAATGATTATCTATTCTCTAAAAATTAAAATCGAATTACATTTCAAAAATAAATTTATTAAGGGGCTTGCATTTCTACATATGCAGACTTGGCCGCATGGTAACCACGTCCTTATATTTATATTAGCGTTGTTCATATTTTTTTATAATGACTAAATTGCCCATAATTTGGACCTTCAAGAATTGATCACGTCTAAAATTTAGCAAATTTTCGGCAATTTCTTTCCGTGAGCATTTTTGGATTTTAGATATTTGAAATTTTTTTAGTTTCCAGATTTTGAAAATATAAAAATTGGAACAAATGAGGCAAACGAAATTTGTATTTTAAAGATCTAAAGTCCGCAAATGATTTTTGGCTTTGAAACTTCTAAAAAGTCGATGTTGGAATAAAAAAAAGCAAGCAATAACAAATTTGGTATGGATATAAATTCTGAAATTAAGAGGATACTTTTATAATAAAAAAAAAAAAATGGAGGACACGTGCATTATTTACTCTAAAAAGAAAGCCAATTATTTAACAGATTTGGTATGAATATGAATTCTGAAATTGGGTGAATACCTTCTTTTTTTATCTCTTGGGACCCGCAACTTTATCTTTGTCTCCCCACCATACCGTTGGTGCAATATCACCATAAATGGGTTCTTATGAGGCAGGAGAGTGGTGCTTTGAGCGAGGTAGGGATTCATCATAGAGCCTTTGAGCAAACAGGCTACACTCCTTCTCTCATCTTCGAAGAGGAATCTTCGTCTTCCTGTTGCACAAAGCTCAATCTTTGCCCACCCCACGGGTACGTAATTTTTTTTTTTTTTAATAATTTATATTATTTGTTGATGGTGTAGATTTGTCATGTCTTTTAAAATAATATAAAAAAAAAACATGTTAATTTTATACAATTCAACTAAAATAAGATCGCACGATATTCTACTATTCACCCTTATTTGCCTCGCCTTTATTTCTCTCACTACACAAATACCAGTTTCTCTCTCTACTTAGCCCTTTGGATTTCTCTCTTAATCTGTAATCAATCAGAATTCCACATAATGTAATTTCTCTTCTTCTATAGTTGCAATCCCAAAACAAGAAAAGAAAAAAAAAAGAAAGAGTTGTTTCCTAAGCTCTTGCTACTACTCTCTGCTGGCGGATCATGTCCCGTCACAAAAACTGCATTCCATCATCTTTTTCCTCCTCATATATTACTCTCCCTCCATGTACCAACCCATTCCCCCTTCTCTCTCTTTAAACCACCACCACCACCACCACCACCACTCTGGCTCAAGCTCGTGGAGAATCAATGCAATTACGCTACTGTGAAACAAGATCTCAAATATATGATAACGGGTTCCGAGCGAGATCCCTGCTCGAAAACCCTAAACGAAATTCTGGAGCGGGAATACCACCCTAACTATGATTTGGACTAAGGTAACTATGGTTTGAACACTTATCATCAAGGCATGTGGATTTCTTAGCAAATTAACAACTTAAGACATTTCCCACAATTTTATTCTCTAGAAATTTTTTAAAAATGTTAAAGAACGATTCATTAAATAACAAGTAAAAATTTAAAAAGATTAAAGAGCAAAAATATTTTATGCTAAGGGTTTCGTATTGTCTATTCAGCACTCTCCCAACAGTCATCTGTCAACAAGGGACAGTTTTGGGGTGTCAATTTTCTGCTTAAAGTTTGTCAGAAAGATCCAAGAGACACAAGGTAGAGAACTGAGACATCTGAACTGTGCATGCTTGAAATCTGACGGTTGGAGGAGATCTATAAAGGTAATGCACGTTGTAAAAGGACCATAGAAATGAAAAGACTAGAGATGTTTCCATTTCCATTGCATAATCCCACTACAAAAAATATCGCCAAACACATCCATGTTAACTCCTTTATAATTCTCATATCGTTGGGTTTGTTTTGCACAAATGCCCTTCCCAATTAACTTTGCGGTTTGTATAGTGCCGAGGCTCTAAACAATTAAAATAAAGCGCACCTTCAAATTGTGTCGAAAAATGTGGTTTCAATGTTGAAAATTTTTGTGACAGCTGTAAAATATGTTTTCATCTTTAATTATAAAATTTAAAGCTTAAAAAGTAGTTTAGATTGAGTAGATCTATGAAAACTTAAAATCTTGAAAATTGATGGTCCAAAAATGCATTACAAGGTGCTTTGTTTCAAAACTTGAAATCCATTTTTTTTTCTTGTCCATGCATCTTGATGTCAAGCTGATCATTTTGAGGATATTTGGGCATCCAAACAAGCTCTTCCAGTGAAATTTTCGAGATGGGCTCTAATTTGATTGTTTAGAGCCTCGACTCTATATGAACTTTTCCTCCCAAATAAAGCCTAAGCAAATGTCTAGGCACAAAAATTTTTTTTTGTCAATTTTGTTATTGTTAATTTGGAGCGAAGGAGAAATTTTGAAAAAACTAAAAAAAAGTAGGTTGATCGACTTTCTTTGTAATTTTTACCTATAAAAAGAACATTTAGTATTTTACCTAAAATTTTAAGATCCCTATATAAAGCGCTCTTAATTTTGTTACAAAAGTCATGAGACCCACCCATAATTATAAACTCACAGGTCTTCTTTAAACACGTCATTATTTGCAATGAAATGGTTTAAAATATTTACAGTGTCTTAGGGTTCATGAACTTGTACTCTTCTTAGTTAATGTTATCCCTTAGTTTTTTGTGACCACTCATAATTATTTTTACTCATAAACATGTAATTAGCTTACTTTTGCTTTTTGTGAGAATGGAAGGAATAAGTTTCAAAATTTACAACCTTTATATCACCATTTTCTTAGAACTATTTATTACTTCGTAAATCATCATGTACTTTTTTTTTTTTCTTTTTCTTTGAGACTTAAAAAAAAATATACGATATTGCTTGGCAAGTGGGCGAGTTCCATGTTTTCAAGTGCTTTTCCGTAAAGTAACTTTTTTTTTGTGACAAAGATTTTATGTAAAGTAACTTTTTTAAAGTGGTTTTGGAAAATGATGAACTTTTCCTCGAGTGTGATTTGCTAATGAAAACGGAATTTCATTGTGCTTGTAATTTGTGAAGGCATTCCTTGCATGTTGTGTTCTAAGTGATTTCTGACCTGGATCATCGATTTGGATGAGAATTTGTTGGGACCGAGTCAGTTTTGGTACTGTATAGGTCTTAGCGCAAAAATCCTTTAAATTCTAATATTTTTTTAGGTTTTTTCTAAATCCTCACCCATAAACTCTTATTTTCATTTTCATTTTATTTCATTTATTTTTTTAATAATTTTCTCGATCACCAATTTGGATTGATCCAAACCCAATCTGGATTGTTGATTCCAACACGTCTCTATTTATGAATGATATGCACCACTTATCCAAATTTTGAAACACTGTTCACAACTATTGTAGTGATTCATTCTTAAGCAAGTTCATTACAATATTGTGCTTTGTCATCACGCTTTATTCAGTGCTTTCCTTGTTCTAGAAATAAGTCTTCATTTACAATTAATTTTTTTAAGGAAAGTAATGGTTACTGTTTTTTCTAGGAAAATAATGGTTAAATAGTTTTATAAGATGATTAAGGCGGTCAAATAATCTCATCTAAAATTAGAATGGTTGCTTTCTAAGTTTTGTTCCTACCTCTTCAAAATTATTAAAATAATTAACCAAATTACCCCTATTCATGATTGAGAACTTTAAATAAGTTGGAGTATTTTGATAATTTGACTCGAACTCAAGTCAAATTGCATGAACTTACCTAGTTGTTCAAGGTTAGAAAAATAGCGCAAGGGCTTACAATAAAAAAAATGTGAGTTTTGTGTTGGTAACCCTAAACTACTAGGGGCAAAGTTGTTATTTGGCTTGGACTATTCAATTCTAGAAGAATTATGATACTCCCCCTCCTTGTTTAGAAGTGGTAACTCAAGAAAGGACACGGTTTCTATGAGTTCATGTAGAAATCAATCATCTCTTTAAAATCTATTTTTGAGATGGATTTTTTAATTTAATTTTTAAAGACATGTAGTCTCTAACATGGAGATTATGAATATGAAAAAATAAATAGAATTAGAAAATTTGAAATAATAATTGTATTAAAAAAACATTTGGACTATTAATTTCAATTGTTTTTAGATGCACCACTTATTTGATTCCATCTTTAGGATGGATGCTTTATGCTTGGGACCACATATTGTCGAAATGCAGTCCAGCCCATATGAACAATTTTCCCGCAAGAAAAGGGTTTCCAATTAAGAATAAAAAATAAAAAAGAGTTAAGTGGTACTATCAGTTATCCCTATTAATTAAGAGAAAGTATAGAATGAGACCATTTATCTTTTATACAATATGAGATATTAATCTTGACCATTAGATGTGAAATTGGGTGGTTGCAATTATTCAATTGACCAAGCTCAAACTTTAAAATTTTTTTTCTCAAACTTTGTGACACATCCAAACTATAAAACTTTACATCGAACTTTGTGACCCATCCTAGCTATAAAATTTTACATCGGATGGTTATAAGTAATTGTGACCACCTAGTATCAAAGGTAAATGACCTGATTGTATACATTCCCATTAATTAAAGAGTAATGGCGATATTATTTTTGTTTGGATTGAGGAAAATAATATGCGACGAAAAGAAGGAATTTTTGCATTATGCTTGTATCATTTATTGGGACCTTGAACAAGAGATTTTAGTATGAAAAAGTTGTTCCACATTTGGAATCTTTTCATTAAGTTTGGGCTACTTAAGTGTGCAAAATTACTAAAGTGTCCCTGATGAATAGTGGCAAGTTAGTAACTTTTTAACATATTTTTTGAGGAGCTACTTTAGTGAAATAAACTTAAAAGGTGACCTTAACAATTTTAAATGGGGGTAATTAAATATCTTGCTTATTTTATATGACCTCGAATAGCATACTTCCACATGAAGATATTGTACACTTAATCTCTCTAGCAAAAAGCTACTTTGGATATTTTTAAACTCTAGAATTTCTCACAACCTGAATAGTCTTAAAGAAAACAAATTAGATTTGAGTTCCCAAACTCTTAGATTTGATTGTTTAAAAATTGAACGGTCTTTGTTCAATCTTAGGACACACATACACACACATATTTAGGTATATTTTGTATGAGTGTGTGTAAAGTCCCCCTACCCACCTTTTTTTTTCTTTTCTTAGTTTTACCGCTCTATTTGACATCTCCAACATCTGACAAGTGGGAAATTCACTTTTTTTTTGTTTTGTTTTAAATGCGCATCTGCTATCAGAAATAACGAACAACCCCTATCTCTTGTTCTGTTTGATATTGATAATGTCGGACAACCCTAAAACCTACGGTATGTTTGACGTCAGTAATAACAGACATCTCCAGATCTTTGCATTTGGGATGTCCAATATTTTCAACACCTAATAGCTCTCTTGCTGAGGAACGAAGTGTGTGGTGTTAGCAATATGGGATGACCTAACATCTCCAAATCCTTGCCTTTGGGTTGTTAGATATTTTCAACACCGAACCGGTCTCTTGTCGAGGGATGAGGTGTCTGATGTTAGCAACATCAGAGAGCTTAACCTCTCAAAATTCTTTCCTTTGGGCTGTCTGACATCTGAGGGACGAGGTTTCTAGTATTAACAATATTGGACAGCCTAAAGGAAAAGATTTGCAGATATTCAATATCACTGACACAAACATATCGTGGGTTTTAGGGCTGTTTGATATTACCAATATTGAACAAACCTAGAGACAGGGATATTCAAAATTTATAATATCAGAAAGGCCTTGAAAATAAATAAAAAAGGTCAATTTCCAACCTATCCAATGTTGAAGATGTTGGACATGTAAGAAAAGGTCAGGAAGCTCTCTGATACCACTTGTGGAATACACACATAGAAAATTGGACTGGACAGAGACTCTTTCATTATTTTGAACACATACACATTCACACCTTTTTCTCTACAATTTCTATCTTTCCCTCTATACAACTCACGTACATGCCACATACCGCCTCACGGTCTCATATTCTCTCCTAGGAGATGCCTCCCTATACTTCATGGCTCATTTCCGGCCATGACCCAATGTGAGGCCTCATGTTCATACTAAGTGGGACACGTCACATGGCTCCACACCGAGCCCTTACATATACACTCTCTCTCTCTCATTAAAAGATCATGTTTCTCTCACACCCTCATTGTGTGGAGGACTTCACACCAAACCCTGCACACAATTAACACTCTCACTAAAGACCACACCGTTTTTTATAGCCCATTGCCTCGCACTCTTTTTTAACTTCTACCTAACTCCCTCTTCTCTTTTTTTTTTTCTTTCTCCTCCTCTTTTTTTTTTTTCCTCTCTTTTTTTAATCCCACCCGAACATCATTACATCACACATTCTCTTTACATTTACACCCTATCTTTCTTTCTCCTTTCTCTCTCTCTACACTTTCTCACTCCCACAACTCTTTCTCTCTCGTCTACGTCTTTTCTTCCCACCACAAATCTACACATCACACGGTGCACCCCGCTATGAACGGGGGGAGGTATTGTGAGATCTGTGGTGAAGGTGGGATGTAGACGAAAGAGGTGTGTTAGTGAGTGTGGGAGTGAGAAGGTATAGAGAAAGAGAGAAAGGATAAAGAAAGAGAGGGTGTTAAGGTAGAGAGAGTTTGTGATGTAATGAGTCTTTGTGTGGGAGTATAGAGAGAGGAGGGGAAAGAAATAAGGGGTAGGTAGAAGTTGAAAAAGAGTGTGAGGCAATGTGCTATAAAAAGTAGTGTAGTGAGAGTGTTAATCGTGTGTGTATAAAGCTTGGTACGAAGCCCTATACACACTGAGGGGAAGATCTTTAGTGATCTTTAGTGAGAAAGAGAGTGTGTAAGGGCTTGCTGTGGAGCCATGCGACGCGGCCGACTGAGGGAGGAGCATGAGGCCTCGCATTGGGTCGTGGCCGGAAGTGGCCTAAGGTGTGACCCTAAGTATGGGGAGATGTCACTAGACAAAATGAGGCCATTAGGCATGTAAAAGAAAGACAGGCCAACATAGGTCATGAGAGGGAGAGAGTCCTGGGAAGTACATCCTACAGGGAGGGAGAAGGACGTTGTGTGGTGCTTTCGTACGTGTGCAACTTGTGTAAGGGACGGGCACGGTGGAACCGGTCTGTTAATATTTTTTTATCTTTATAGAGAACTTAATTATTCTATAAAAATATATTCACACATTATTTATTATTGATTTAGTAATAAAATACATATTTATTTATAAATTTTTTCATGTACTAGGTACCTCAGCAGGGTGTGAAGGTGATTAATTCAGCTGCGTCTTGATCCACTCAACCAAAATTTCATTCGTATTTCTTATTAGAAAGAGATTTGATTTCTTTTGAGAGGGAGCAGTTGCATAGGCATGGAGATGAAGGATGCTGTCCAAAGAAAGATAGATGATGCCGAAAACAGTGATGATGGAAGCGCCAGAACTGGTAAGGACAAAATGGACTACTCTCTTCCACATTAAGGGAAAGGTTTGTATACTTCCCCTGCAGCATATAAGATCTATGCTTCCTCTACCATCGAGCCTTTCAATTTTGACCAAGAGAGCCACTCACCGTTTAATTTTAGATCCGACGTCTTAAAGTATTTTATTTTTAGTTTGTTTTATACAAATCGTATGAATATGAAATTTAGTATGTGTGATCTTCTCATTGGGGCACATCTATAAAAAATATTAAAAATAAAATTATGATAAAATATAATGACCAAAATACTCCTTGAAATTTTCAAGGGTATTTTGATCATTTTATTTTATTAAAAATATTGTTTTTATATTTTTTCGCTAGTGCGAGTTTAATAGAGGATTGGGAGTCTAAAATTTGGTGCCAAAATAGTTTATAGAAAATAAAATAAAATAAAATAAAATAGTGTAGAGATGTGACATTGTGATTGGGGTAATCTTTGTCCTTCATTCAGAATGGACGGTTGGATAAAGGGAAGTATAGAAGTTTTATATTGTAGGGGAAGTATAGAAGTTTTATATTGTAGGCGAAGTATAGAAGTATTATATTGTAGGAGAAGCATAGAAGTATAGAAGTTTTATATTGTAGGAGAAGCATAGAAGTATAGAAGTTTTATGGAAAATTATCTCTTGCGGGTTGGGTCACATAACTACACATGCGGTCCAAAAAGTGTAAAGCATCCATCTTAAAGATGGAGGCAAGTAGGTGTTCCATCTAAAAACAATGAAAACTATCCAAATATTTTTTTACTAGAATTATTTTAAAATTTACTTTTATATTCATGATCTCCGTATTAGAGATTACATGTCCTTAAGAATTAAATCCAAAAATCCATCTAAAAAATACAATTATTAATAGGCCCGCATTTCTATACATGCGGCTTGGCTGCATAGCATCCGAGTCCTATTTTTATTGGAAAAATATACAATGAGACTATTTATCTTTGGTATAACGTGGTCACATTTCATCTTGACCATTCGATGTGAAATTAGATGGTTATATTTATTCCATTCACCAAGCTCAAACTTCAAAAGAAATTTTTTCAAACTATCAGATTTCACATGGGATGGTTGTAAATAATTGTGACCACCTTATAGTAAATGTAAACGGCCTTAATGTATACAACCTTATTTTTATTTTACTTCTTTGTGTTAACATTTTATTTTTATTAAATAAAAATTGGACAAATCATAGCTTAGGACTTGGTCGAGTTGACTCGGACTCTGCTCTTTGCCGAGCCAAGTAGTTGGGTAAAATTGGAGTTTATAAAAATAAAAATGAATATAAAAACTATGTTTAAGTTATAAAATCAATGTATAAATATTTTATATGTAATTTTAATTTTTTTTATGATTATTTGTGATATTTCTTGTTATATGCGTAGTTTGATTTTTTGGAAATGTCTCTGGCTATAAATCTATTTTTTCTAAATCTCAATTTTATATATTTTCTATCTTATTTGGACATTTATTATATTCTTACTACCATTTTATTTTTAACCTTTTTTTTTTATTTTCTAGGGGCCTTTTCTCGTTTGCCCCTTTAGTGTTGGCCGGTCCTCTCGGGTGGCTTGAATTACTCGGTTCAGGTAGGTCCGGAGCCTGAGCTCAAGCCGATTTCCCGAACAGCGGCAAAAATAATTTGTCATCTCCCTTCATCTCTCTCATTTTATTTTGTTTACATTTCCCAATGATGTTCCATCGCGTTTGAGATATCAATCTCTCATCTCTTTTGCTTTTGGGCTCGGAGTGGGCCAGACCAACCTTGGACCAAACTCAGCTTGGGTATAGCGTTGGTCCGGTTTTGGTTTCGCCAAACCGAGCACTATCTAAATCCTTAAACGAAAAAATAAAAGAAGAAAAATTAAAAGAAAAACAACCTATTGGGCAAGGCCAAGCTTACCAATCATGGCCCTGGCCAACTACAAATCTGGCCCTCTAGCCAGTCCCCATTAAGCAATGGTGGATCAGCCCGAACTAGACCCTCTAACTACACTTTGTTGGCTAGGCCCAAAATTTTGACCGACACGAGAGGGCATGAATGACAAAACACCCAAATACATAGTAAATACATGTATAAATTTCTTAGTATCTTTTTAGACTCTTTTTACACCTACTTAGTAAAGTTCTTCCTCTTTTAACATACACCCTATTTGCTTGGACAAATTTACAAGAGTATGCAAAAAAATTCTAGATTTCACACATTCTAAATTCAAATTTGCTTGCATGATATGCTTTGGATTCCGCTCTCTCACTCTTGGAACTGTGACCTTGGAACTCTACAAAATTTGTAGTACAACCATTTAAAATTGCCCTTAACAATAATATTTTCAAAATATCTTTTACTTTTGAATATAATACCCAAAATACCTTTAACCAAAACCAAGCTTTTTTCCAACAATCCATTGCTAGAGCCTTACTTTTCCTAAAAAAAAAATAAAAGTGAGGTAATGCATACCTCAAGGTGAAGGGATCGGATAACCCAGGTGAATCGCCCTCTTAGATCCCGCCGGCTTGTGTACGCCCCCAGAAAGTCGTCGTGTTTCAAATCGTAATGGTTTTTCTCAGTTAAAAACATAAGTCACTTAAAAGGGCACTACATCATTCTAAATATGATACCTACATACAATGCTTATAGCTATGGCAACTACCAGCCCTTGTAATTGCAACTGATCATCTCTCTGTCTCATCATTTGCATTTGAATACAGGAACAGTATGGACGGCAGCAGCCCATGTGATTACAGCAATAATTGGGACTGGGGTCCTGGGGTTGGCCTGGAGTGTTTCTCAACTTGGTTGGATTGTTGGCCCCCTTTTCCTTGTTGGCTTTGGTTTTGTGACTTATTACACATCAACTCTTCAAGCAGACTGCTATAGGTACCCTGACCCAGTCACAGGCAAGAGAAACTACACTTACAGGGAAGCTGTTAGAGCCTTTCTAGGCAAGTGCCCTCTTTATTTCCACCTTCTTTTCTTAACTGCTATCAATTATCCTCCAAATTAGAGCTATTCTGATCATCAATTGATCATTACCATCATAAAACACAAGCAGATTATGTACTATTATTCAAAGTATCATGAAATTGTTAATGTGGTTAAGTAAGACAATTTTGTCACTGTAAAAAAAACTAGTCTTTCTGCCAAACCGGTTAGAAGTCCGGTCTCGCTAAAATTGATCTGACCCTTGGTCACATCGTTTAGATTGGACTCTAGAAAAATAACAATACAGAAGTACTATTTAAAGATATGAAGTATATTATAAAAAAAATTGTCTAATCTTGTTTTATTAGTCCAATTGTTCAAAACCAATTGGTCAAGAAAAGTGTCCTGGGACTCGGCCCAATTACTCGGTCACGCGAGGCTGAGTACCCTCGAATTGCGTGAGAACTCGGGGTGTTTAAAACAATTGTCAAAAAATCAAAACATCTAAAAAAAATGAACTTATGCTATACAATTTTATCTTACATGTTTTAGATGTATTTGGCAATTTTGGAGTTTTAAAAAAACATCTCAAATAGTAAATATGGTTTTTTATGTCCATGTTTTCCGTACTTTTTTAACTTCGTTTTAACTTTTCAATAGTGTTTTAGATTTTAATTTACTTTTAATACATATTTTTTATTTTTCAATATCCTTTAATTTTTTTTTTGTATTTTTTAAGGACTTTTTGGTCCTTTGCTAGACTCGGCTGAGTCGAATCCCGGTACACTGAGGAAACCTCTCAAAGTTTGGCTTTCAAGGACCGAACTGCCAACAACATGACTTTGCATGTTTTAGTTGATTTACATTTTATGTTTGAAAGCTTGTGCCATGTAACTTCAACTCTAAATCACCAGAGATGCTGTACCCTCAACTTTAAAAAGATCTGCATCTTTTAGAATATGTTACTGTGTAAATATATTCCTTTATAAAAGTAAAAAGTATAAATTGGACTTTGTTAAATATTGTATCTCACTGTTTAATCTCTCTCTCTCCAATTTGTAGGTTCAAGAAGTCTGGTAATGTGCTCAATCGCACAATGTGCGATTCTTTGGGGTATAATGATTGGGTACACAATCATAGCAGCCACCAGTATGATGTAAGTATTCTGAGCCTCCCCTTTCATAGAATAAGTTCACTAAAAGAAGTTTAGGTTAGATTAGTGTTTGCAACCGAGGCTATCTTGATTATCGGCAAATCGGGATAACACAAATCCCTACTTGATGTGGTGAGCACCCCACGACAATGAATGTAACAACTTAAATAAAATACTCAACAATAATAATCTATGTGCAATATATTTGAAAAAATTATGAAATCAAGAAACAACTAACATGAGAATTAATCAAACCACAACACAACTATTAGTAGAGAGAGAAATATACACGGTTCACCCAAGATGGGTTGTTCCCATGTATAAGAGGGCAATGATGAACTCACTATCGAAAGAAGAAATATACAAGCGTAGGGTTTTATAGAGATTACCTCATACCTAGAAAGAATGCTCAATAGAAATTTCCTACTATAATCCCACCATCAAACAAATCCTCACTTTGTCTCTATCGACTAACACTGTAGCTTTAAGGAAACCCTGATCAAATCAGGCCCATTACAAGAGCCCTAGGGTTTAGGCAAAAAACCCAACTTTCTACCTCCCAAAGCTTCTCCACATTTTTCTTTTCTTTTATCTTCTTTCCTTATTTTTCTCTTTCTAAAAATGCCTTTTATGGGCCTCCATAAAAAGGCTATTTTCTATGACTAAAATACCTTTTATCAAAAGAGAAAATGCAAGATGGGGTGATTTGCATCACTGTCCCAACAATAAGAAGATATTCATACTAAAATTTCAGTATAATAAATGGAAACATATACTATGTTATGATACTTTTTGGATCTCAAATTTTGAGATGTAATTTTTCAATCCATAGAATAATCTCCACCAAAAAAAAAAAAAAATCAAAATAAACTCTTTATCTACTGGAAAAAACTTATGCCTCGAGATTGAATAGAGACCGTCCAATTTTTGAGGGGCTAGATCTAAGTGTTATAAAACTTAAAATTAATTTTTTCAAAAATAATAATCTACTAATTGCTATGTGTTTCCCAAAATTTTATACTAAGAAAATTCTCCGTTTTGAGCCAAGGGGAGATTCACAGTATCCCCCCTAGGGAGCATAGTATATGCGCTCATGAAACAATATGAATTGTATGAGACATTAATGTTTTTGTTTTCTAAATGGATAAATTATCATAAATAAGGAGGATACAAGCACTAGAATGATTACATGATGACAATCATCATCATCATTATTATCTAAACCTAATCTCAACTATTTCGAATCGGCCACATAGATTTTATTCCACAATTTTGCTCATAGGTTCAAGATTCATGATAAGATTTGGCAAAGTTTTATGTCGACGTCCCTACCTATTCAACCCTCCCCTTTACCTGGGTGTGAGACTGGCATGATCGGCTTGGGGCCAGCCAATGCAGAGGCCAGAGAGTTGCCACGGCAAAACCACATATACCAAAAATTTGCTTGGTCTTCAGCTTAGTGGTAGACATTTTTGGTTTGTGTGAAGAGGTCAAGAGTTCAAACCCTTGGTGCTTGGGTCAGAGATCCAAACAAGCTGACCTACTTTCTTCGATTCTAGCTTGGGCTTGATAGTTTAAGGTGTTAACAATTACGATAATATATTTCATATTTTAATCCTATCTCTAAATCACCAGGAGAAACAAAAAAAGCTCAATCAATTTTCATTTATTTGTTAATTTAAATAAATTCTGGCTAAACAATGAAACAAGAATACCCAAACTGAGTTAGTATGAAGAACCCTCTTACTCTTTAAAAAACATCAATGTTTCCATTGCCAGTTATTAATACATGATTATATTTTTGGTGTAAATACGTTGTCTTGCTGGTAAATGATGTTTTTTTTTTAATCAGGTGTGAAATATAAAAACACCATGATAAGATTTGTTATATAAAATGCAGAGCAGTGAAGAAGTCAAATTGCTTTCATAAGAATGGGCATAATGCTAGTTGCAAGACATCTGAGAATGTGTTTATGGTTACCTATGGATTGTTTCAAATAGTATTGTCCCAGCTACCAAGTATGCACAAATTAGCAGTGACTTCGGTGGTGGCAGCGATCATGTCGTTTGGTTATTCAGGGATAGGCCTCTCTCTAAGTGCAGCAAAGTTGGTGTCTAATGGTGTGATCAAAGGAAGCATTGGAGGAAATTCTCTAGGGAATAGAGAGTCCTCTTTGGCGAGCAATGTGTGGAATAGTTTCCAGGCTTTAGGAAATATTGCTTTCGCATACGTTTTCGCTCATGTTCTAACAGAAATTCAGGTATTTAATCACAATCCCATCTCCCTCTCTGTCTATGTGCACACAAGCGTATGCACATGGGCATTACTGCGAGTTTGCTGCTCACTTATGCAGTAATCTATCTCACATTTTTTTGTGATCTCATCCTATAAAATTTGTATTCAAACATTTTTTTGTGATCTCATCCTGTAAGATTTGTATTTAACCATGAAGACAAACTGAGAACCGCAAAGATTTCACCTTCTTTGAAATCACCCATTCAAAGAATGCTCCAAAAGGGTAAAAGTCTATTATTACACTTAGGGGCTGATTGGGTACCCGTGACAATAGATTATAAAGAAATATGGCATTTCCACTGTTTACGTACACTTAATCGTAAATATGGCATTTCCACTGTTTGGGTACACTTAATCGTAAATATGGCATTTCCACTGTTTGCGTACACTTAATCGTAAGGAAATGGAAAGAGATTACACGAGATTTTTTCAGGAAAGCCATTACGCCCGGTAATAGGTGAAAAATCTATTACGAGAGTCACATGTAATTTTAGGAAATTTTTGTGTGCGTTTTTACCTATCCTATCCCTCTTCATAATAACTAGGTTATCCCTCTTTTTTTTAAGCTCGTCACATTATTGCTGTCATATTAAAAATAAAAATAATAAAAATAAAAATCAGTAATCAATGATAAATTACACAACACACTCATAATAAAGAATTTCACATAACATAATGTGATACCTCTCTTTTTAAGCTCGTCCCCTCATCTGAAAGCATCAGTGTCATATAAAAATAAAAATCAATAATCAATGATAAAATTACACAACACAATCATAATAAATAATTTCACACAACATAATCCTCATAAGAGATTACTAAAATCTCAATTGAAATAACATACCTCTTTAGTCTCCTCCAATACCTCAAAATTTTATAATGCAATTATCAAACCTTCTAATTTAGTAATCAAACTTCTTCCCATCTTTTAAGTCGTACCTTATAGATTTTGAATTTAGTATAATAAATTTATTGTTTATTTGAAATTATATAGAGAGACATTTGAAAGACTTCTATACAAAATAAATAAAAATAAAGCTTATCATAATAAAATCATGCTATTCCAATCATATTATTCCAATGACTTATGATGTTGAAACCAATGTCATGTTAGAAAACATGTGATTGCATATAAGTGCCAAAGACACTTAAAATAAGTAGAAAATAGTGTCATAACTGTAAAATGGTACAAGTTACTATTAGAAAATCTTTTTGGAATGGTGATAATGTTATTATTAGAAATATTTTTAGAATGGTGTGATGATGATTTTAATTTAGTATTTTAGTGAAATTTTGTGACAAAAAAGAAGGAAATGATAATTCTGTATTTTAGTGGAATTTGTTGAGAAAAAAGAAAGAAATGATAGTTTATAAGATGTTGGTAATGTATTTCCTATATTTCTTCTAGACATAACTAAACAATAACAATGTATTTCCCAGGTTGCATCTAAATACTATCCAAACAGTGACAATCCATTTACAGGTAATGCATTACGCTAATAATATATTTCACAGACAATATATTTCCACGTATCCAAACGGCCCCTTAGGGTAAGTATAAAATAACACTATTTACTTTTAGTACAAAATGCTCAAATGTTCCCTAGCTATCAGATGCGAAATCAAGTGGTTCGGGTGTGCCATTAGCCACGCTAAGAAATATCATATCCCACCCATCTGATTTGATATTTAATGACTACAGATGATTGTGACCTTTTTTGTCCAAAATTTTGTTAAAGTTTTACGCTCAGAAATATCATATCCCCACCCATCTGATTTGATATTTGATGACTACAAATGATTGTAACCTTTTTGTACAAAAGGGAAACAACCTTATAGTTTCTATCATCGTCATCATCCAAGCTTTATCCCAATTATTTGGGAAGCAGTCTTATAGTATAAAGCCTCTAAAAATTATCCCTACCTAGGTGGTCTGGTGGAATGCCACAATTTCTACAATTCCATCCCTACAACTGTAACTGAAGTACGAAAAGAAATCGGTGTTTGGTAATGTTTCATTTATTCTAACCTTTTGCTCAACAAACCACAGGACACTTTGAGATCACATCCTCCAGAGAACAAAGTCATGAAGAGAGCTACATTGTATGGGATTGTCGTTACTTCCGTGTTCTACATGTCTCTTGGTTGTGTTGGGTATGCAGCATTTGGGAGTAAAACACCAGGCAACATCCTCACTGGATTTGGATTCTATGAACCATTTTGGCTTGTCGACATTGGGAACATATGCGTTGTGGTTCACCTCCTAGGGGCCTACCAGGTATTTGCTGGGTACCATGTGACTCAGGTCTTGGTTTCAAGTCAAATAGATTATGATAACATTTGTTGTTTCAATCGAATAACTCAATTGAATGCATTTTTTGCGGCGATCTTCAAATCTTCCGTTCAGATTCAACTTATTTAACTTAAAAACAAGAAAAAGATTGTGTAAAAATATGTAACTGATGTGAAGGTTGTTGAGTGGCGGCATTCCCATTCAAAACTCCAATGGAAGTCTACCCTATTCAGGTTACAGGGATTTGGATATAAAATTTTGCAGGTCTATCATCTAGATCACCACGATCACGAATATGTAAACGACACGAAAAAGAAGTTTGAGCCTTAAAAATGGTCTATTTTGTGCTTTTATTTCGGGATCGTTCATTTTAGTTCTTCAAATACCATCAGAACTGCACTAGACTTATAGCGAATTAGGATGTGTTTCGAGTTCAAAAATATGAGGAGGCTAGGCTTGAGTCCACTGACTCACCAAATACTTTTCCTTACTTCAATTTGTTGGTTTGACACGTGGCAGGTGTTCGCCCAGCCGATCTTTGCGGCCATCGAGGACCGAGTCTCCTCAAAGTGGCCATCAAATTTCTTATTACAAGCTCGCTATGAAGTAAAATTACCTTGTTCAACCCAAACCTCATGGAGAGTGACCCTTTTCTCTTTGATCATGCGCACAACCATTGTGGTGATGACAACCTTAGTGGCTATTCTGGTGCCCTTGTTCAACTCAGTTGTAGGCCTCCTTGGTGCCATGGCCTTCTGGCCTCTCACTATATATTTCCCAGTTTCTATGCACATTGTTCAAGCTAATGTAACGAGGGGCAGTATGAAGTGGTTCCTCCTCCAATGCTTGGTGGGGGCCTCTCTCATTGTCTCTGTCATAGCTGGCATAGGCTCATTGGTGGACATAACCAAAAGCCTTAAGCATTCAAAGCCCTTCCAGGCTAAGTACTAAACCAATTACCCCCCCCTCCCTCCTCTCTCTCTCTCTCTCTCTTTCTCCTTTAGTTTAGCAGTGGATGTGATTGCTTCATTGTATACTACTTCTGTAGGTCACTGTACTCGTCTCTCCCCTAACAAAATCGAATGCTGGAAGTGAAGTGTAAGATTTAGGGGCCGCCACTTGGTGTGATAGTAAAAAGGCTCGGGTAGCCAGTACAAAAGCACGGGCCACTTTGTGCATAAAAAGCCAATGGTCTATAGTTTTTAGCTCACCCTTCTTGGGACCCTGCGTAGACCAGGCCAGGATTGGGTTACGGCCCTTTTATGTAATTGTAAAAATTGGGCTATGCCACATAAAATTTTATTTGATTGAAAATGATAAAACCAATGGTTTAAAAAACGGATCGGTGACCCGGATCGAGCACTTCAAAAATCGATCCGGATCGGCGAATTGGCGATCCGGATCGGGAATCGGCTGAATCAGTCGGATTAAAGCTTCAAAAAAATCCGTAAAAATTATTAAAATTCATTATAAATATTTTTTTTTAGAAATCCAATAAAAAATGAGGGTACTACATTATTAACTTTCATTTTTTTTTTAACAATTTGTGAATATTGAGATGTTCTTTCCCTGTATAAATTTATTTTAACTATTAAATTTGCATCACATTAAAAAAAAAATCATAGAATTATCATGGTTAAAATATATAAGTATATATGGACAATTATAAAGAGTAGACTAATCAATGAAAGAATGGCCATTAAAATCCTGTTTTTGTGAAAAACCCTAACCTGCTAAAAAAACCCAAACTATTACAGCCTCACTAACTATAATCCAAAATTATTACAACCTCACTAATTATAATATTATATATTGAAATTATAATTATTAGTTTACATTTTATAATTATTTTATTAGACAAATAATAACAAATTAAAAATATTTTATAATATTATCTAATTTAAAATGTAATATTGACAACTGTAAGAAAAATAGTACATTACATGATTATAATGTAAAAATTCATAAATAAAATAAAAGATTTGGTTATCAATGTAAAAATTAATAAAATGCGTACAAATTTTGGAAATAACACTTCAATTTTTCAAAAATTTATTTTTTTTAGGTTTCTATAATAAATTTAGTAAAAGAGATTGTTAGTAGAAAGATACAGATTTCAAATAGAATAAACTTTTTATTTTTGTTTTTTTTATACCTTTCATATTATTTACAAAAATAATTATACCACTATATACAACAAAAATTAACGGTTATATAAAAAATTATTTTTTTTATTTTTCATTTTTTTATGTCTTTTATATTATTTACAAAAATATTTATATTTATACCAACCACTATATACACAACAAAAATATTTATATTTATACCAACCACTATATATACAACAAAAAAGCAATACATGCCCAAGGGGATTCGAAAACAACAAAAATATTTATACCGACCACTATATACACAACAAAAATACAACACATGCCCAAGGGGATTCAAATGCAACACATGCCCAAGGGGATTCAAATGCAACACATGCCCAGGGGTATGCCCAAGGGGATTCGACCTTGGGACTCAAATGCAACACATGCCCAAGGGGATTCGACCTTGGGACTCAAATGCAACACATGCCCAAGGGGATTCGACCTTGGGACTCAAATGCAACACATCCCAAGGGGTTGCCCAAGGGAATTCGACCTTGGGACCTCAAATAAGTAAAAAATTCAAAATCATAACCATCAAGCCATCTAACTACATGTGATTATAAATTGCTGATTAATAGACTATATTTACATTTCGTTTTCATTTAATGTTGTTTGGGAATTATCCTACATCGAAAGATGGGTATTCAAATTTGGTATATAAATACCTAAGCAATATGAATTATAAAATGTGTATAAAAATATTAAGGCAACCTCGCATGTGCGTTTGGACACACGTGTGTGCATGTGAGTGTGTGTGGGGCATGCTCGCACGTGCGCTCAGACACACGTGTGCAGGTGTGAGTGTGCGTGAGGCACATTTGCACGTGCGCTCGGACACACGTGTGTACGCGTGTGAGCATGTGTAGGGCACGCTCGCACGTGCGCTCAGACACACGTGTGCTCGTGTGAGTGTGCGTGGGGCACGCTCGCACATGCGTGTCATATGTTACGTGTGTGAACCGGGCAGAATCGGATAGAAACCGGCGGTTCCACTCTAGAACCGGGCTGAACCGGATGGGAACCGGCGGTTCCACTCTAGAACCGGGCGGTTCCCGG
>NW_006500353.1:2575291-2643585 GCF_000471905.2 Amborella trichopoda
GCGCATGTGAGTGTGCGTGAGGCACATTCGTACGTGCGCTCGGACACACGTGTGCGCATGTGAGCGTGTGTGGGGCACGCTCGCACGTGCGCTCGGACACACATGTGCGCGTGTGAGTGTGCATGGGGCATGCTAGCAAGTGCGTGTCATGTGTTACGTGTGTGAACCGGGCTGAACCGGATGGGAACGGGAGGTTCCACTCTAGAACCGGACTGAACCGGATGGGAACCGGCGGTTCCACTCTAAAACCTGGCGGTTCCCGGTTTTCGGTTGGAGCCGGCACGGTCACGCGTGTTTCCAAGTCGAACCGGGAGTGTCCGGTTCGACTCGCCGTTTTTTAAAACACTGGATAAAACATTTGTGATAGTCTTGAAATTTATGGTGTAATTTAATATTTATCATATAGTGATCCTATACTTATCCTTCAGTTATAAGAGCCAGGGCTCTTGAATGATTACCGAGGTAATTTTTTATCGGGATTGTATGTTAGGAGACTATTTATTTTTGGTACATGAAAATCACAATTAATTTTAGCCATTGGATATGAAATTTGCAAAATAAAATTCGAGAACTATTGTTTTGGACTTTGTGTCTAAACAATGATATATTCTCAACTGTCCGATTTCAAATATAATAGTCAATGATGATTGCGACCTCCTTGTATCAATAGTAAATGGTCTCGTTGTATATATTTACCCTTTTATATATAACTGTCTTTTAGGGTTATGTTTTAGGACATTATGGAAAACCTTATGTACCTTAGGGCTCGTAGACTTAACATATCTCATCTAAGAGCCCTTGTGTACTTGTGGAGCCGTGATAGTGAAGTTATGGATCATATCCACTCATGAATGTAGTCACGTTAGTAAGTAATCACATAAATCTTAGTGTTCATGTATGTTATTTATTTTCACTCGATTGCATTACGTTGCCCTAGTTAATTATTTATTTCTCTCGTTTTACACATTGTCATTTGCACAAGAATGTTTGCCTTTTCCAAGAGTGTATTTATCTACTTCTTTCTTTTAAGGAAAAGAATAAAAAAATTATTTCACCTTTTGGGGATTGCTTAATTCATTCCAATCTAATTTGGTGACCCAAAAATATCATGATCCATATGATCATTGAAAGCAAAGCGTCATAAGTCTCATCAACATCCAATTAATGAATGGATGGTGATGATGGGACTGGAGGCACACCGAGTAGGGTATCTCTCTCTCTAAAGATGCGCTCCATGTTCTTGACCTCTACCTCATAATCTTTGGTTGCGGATTTGTACGTTTACTTTCTCAAATACCATTCTTTTATGTCAAAACATTGCTTTAACCTGTTGGAGTATAATCTAGATTCACTTGCACCGGCAGAACTGTACTTTTGAGTATTTTTAGTGTTGTGTGTATAAACTCTAAACATGATGGATTGATTTTTGACAAATAAAATATAATAAATAAAACATAAAACACATACCACAATAACATAAAGATTTACGTGGTTCACCTTTGAAGGTTTATATTTATGGACACGACAAACTGAACTCCACTATACTAATGAAAGTTACATCATAGATTTTGGAACAAACCTCGACAAAAACAGAAGTCGAGCAAACCCTTTTAAACCACTCTCCCTTCATTCTTTTTACTTCTAAAAACCATTATCGACAACATCGGATAAATAGAGATACGGGAGCAACAAAAAACTGACTTTCTCTCTAACTAAATAGATAAAACAACCCAAAATCTCTATGTGAACCGCTTCTTTACAAGAACCAACTTCACACTCTGCATGAGTCTTCAAGAGACACCATCAATGTTTCTCTCCATAAGACACTCTTTTCTCACTAAGAGAAGAGAGAAACCTTGCATTTTATGTGCATGAGGCCTTGCCCTCTTTTTGTGTAGAGGAAACCACATTTCCCATATAGTGACCCAAATAGGGTACACAGATTCTCTGCACTTTCATCACACACACACACAAACAAACACACACCCACACATATATAAATATATATTAGGAGTCTATACTAAATAAGAAACTTCATATATATCGTACATATATCTCAAGAGCCAAGAAATATATCCCATAGTCCTAATCCTTTGGGATTTGTATTTGAAACTTATCCATATCAAACTCAATCTCAATCCCGCATAATATGTAATTTTCTTATGTGGGTGATTTTGGATAGCACCAAATCCAACATTTAAGGCACGTTTGGTTTTTATAAATATATTTATCAAAAAAAAAATTTCACATGAAAAAATTCTCTCATATGATTAGGTGTGAAAAAAATTCTCTGTTAGGTGTGGGAATATTTTCATACCGTTTGACAGCAATGCATCTTTTCCCATAAATTGACAGTTAATTAGTGTGAAAATATTCCCGTACCTAACTACGTGAGAGATTTTTTCATATAGAAATATTTTTTAGAAAATATTTCCATGTGAACCAAACGTGTCTTTTAGATCCCCAAATTTTTGCGATATAATCTCCAAAAAAATAAAATAAAAATAAATCATACACTCCTTATATGTACCTAAATAAAATAATATTCTAAGATTGGATAGAGAAGGTCAAATTATTATACGAGACAGAGGAGAGAGAAGAGAGAAATTAGGGCATTGGATTTTTTAGAACTAGTAATGGCATCGCCATTGTTGAATCTTGGAAGGATTCAAGAATAAAGATGCTTGTGATGAGATTGGACAAAAATCGAGGGAGAGAGGGATACGTTGAACATATTTGACATGGATATGTGAGAGAGGAAGGGGAATCATAAGATGGGATGGGATTGGAGGAAATTCAAAGAAACATGACAGCTTCATGTGGTATCATATGCATAAACTTCGTGTCTATTTCAATGTTTTAGGGGTGAGTTACCTTGACTGCTAAAAAGAAATAAAGCAATAATAATAATTAAATATAACAAGTAGTTAATTTATTTAGGTGAGTCAGGGAAGAAAGGGTCTCTAGCCTTGGTAGGAATTGAGCTTAGGTTGTAACGCTGCAATTCGTCAAGCGGTAACCAATTAAGCCCTTGCTCTTTTCCTAAGTATTATTGATGTTGACAGTTATCATAATTTTTTTTTATATAAGGTGTTAACTACACGTAAGGTCGCTTTAAAAATATACCCAAAAGGTTATTTCGACATTGAAGAATTGTACAATTGATCATCTTGACCTTGAGGATATGAAAAATAAAATGAATTCAAATCTTAAAAATAATGCATCTTGTAACACATTATCAAGTCTGTATATTTGCAAGATTTTTATAGATCTGTTCGATCTACACCATTTTGAAATTTTCAATTTCATAATTAAGTTAAAATATATTTCTTGATCATCGGGTCTATGGCATTGAAATTGAATCTCTTAGTAAACTTTAGTGGTGTGTCTGACTTCGATTATTTACCACATGTTATTTATTAATAGAAAAATTATAAAATATTTTTAATACAAGGAAGCCATGATAACTCTTGTCCATCGAGATTTCAAATTGGTAGTTGTGAGTATGTCATTGAATAGACTCAAAATTCAAAAGAAAAAAAATCTCAACATCTGTGCACACCCTAAACCATCTATTTGACATCTAATAGCTAGGAGCAATTGTGATCACCTTGTAATAAAGATGAATGGCCTTGTAGTATAAAAGTCATTATTAAGGTCATTACTTTAAAAGACTAATAATAAGTGATTAATAATATAAAATATCTAATAATATTAGGGTGCGGTTTGTATAGAGCCTAGGCTCTAAACAATCAAATTAGAGCCTATCTTCAAATAGTGTCGAGAAATGTGGTTTCAATATTGGAAATCTTTGTGATAGCCTTAAAATATAGTTTCATATTTATTTATAAAGTTTAAAGCTTCAAAAATAGTGTAGATTGACATATCTATGAAAACTTGAAAATCTTGAAAATTGCCGGTCCAAAAATGTATTAATAAATACATTATGTTCAAAACTTGCAATCCATTTTTTTCTCATGTCCATGCATCTTAATGTCGAGATGATCAATTTGAAGATATTTGAGCATCAAAACAACCTCTTCTAGTGAAATTTTTGAGGTAGGCTCAAATTTCATTGTTTAAAGCCTCGGCTCTATATAAACTTTTCCCATAATATTATGACCATGTACAATAGAGATTGTTATAAGTGTGATATCGTGGTATATGATAATATTATTCTATTAATCATATTTATCAATATGTTGTAATAGTTATTAATTATTGTCTTAATAATATTTTAATATGATATTATGATTATAATAATGTCATTGATGATTACAACAATTATTATAATTAATAAGATACTTATGATTAAAGTGTAATAATATATTATCAATACAGTATCTAATAAGAATAATTAAAATGCAGATAAATTTAAGTGTACTTACGAATAATTATAATAATTTTTTGCAATTACAAATATTTGAAAAATTCGTATGTCATCTAGACTAAAAAAAAGGAAACCAATTCTTTTTGAGGAATACTTAGTTTTGATTATCAAGTTTTGTGCTTTAAAAATACTCTATGAATCATTTTTATTTTTAATAAAGTATGTTTGAATTTTTGAACATTATGTCCATTCCATTTTCCTTACTAATATTATAATGCTCTTTAATTATAATATCTGCTACATGCTTAGTGAGAGGAGGACCTCGCTTTTTTATTGTATGACACTTCTCAAAAAATTTGAAAATGAACATCCCTCCTTAAAACACTCTCATCTCACAAACCTCTCTTGTGTCTTTCTTTAAATTTTTTGTTTTGAATTACTAAATTTTTATCTTTCTCAAAATTTGAAAAAGGTACATCTCTCTTTACAACCATTTAAAACCAGCATCTGGTGCTGCATCGAAAATACAGAAATAAATGCACACACTAGAAATCATAAACACGCGCACCAAATCTAGAGAGAAAACTTCAATGCATTACAAAATATATCAGAGTACAAAACTCAAACTTGCGTCCACAATGCATGGTCCTATCATCGGTTTCCACAGGCACCTTCTCCGTCTGCCATGCTCTTGTTTTTCTGTTCCCACGGTCACGCAACACATCTCTTTGTTGTTGGGTAAGTCAGTTGGAGAGAAGGCCCCTACCTGTTTTTCATTAATAATGTAAAGAAAATACATCTCATAAATTTAAAACCCTAGAATAGGGTAGTTGTGCCACATCATAAAGTATCGCAAAAAAAAAAAATCTGGCAATCTAGATCGCCAAATTATTGTATTCATGATAAATATGGGCTATGGACCAAACATCACATGAAATCTTATACTGACAATTACCTGCAACATTAGTGAGCGGTCGTGGAGCTTTATATCGATCATGGATTCATTAACCAATAATGAGAAATCACTCTCAATCCGTAAGAAAAAACAATTAAATTGCATGTCTAGATTTACACATGCTTGTAAGACATGAAATTTTGCATAATTATTTGATGCTATTCGCAAAAGATTGTCAAAAGCTACAATGAAGGAGCCAACATCACTTCTAATAACACCTCCACCTGTAAGCCCAGGATTTTCAAATGAAGTCCCATCAACATTAAGTTTGGACGAAAAAAAGACCATACAAGTGATATGGGGTGCTTGATTTTTGGTGACGCCACATAATATGGAGGTTGTCAACAATTGCACTATTTGATAAGTGGAAAGACCAGGCTATAGTTTTTGTTATCTCTCTTACATGAGAGCTAATTCTCTTGAACAAGTGTTCGCATTTAGGAGTACCTTACGATGTCCTTCTCCCTATAAAACGTAGCCTTGGGGACTCTCTCGGTCTTCTATTTATAATTATTCATAATGTTTGAAAAATCAAACCGGCCAAGGACCAGGACCAGGACTGAGTGACAGATAAATAGGCCGTTTCAACCAGCCTAACTGAGCAGGTCTCGGCCGGTCCAAAAAGTACCATAAAAAAAAATAAAAAATCAAAAGTATATTTAAAGCATGATTAAACAAAGCACATTTGAATGAAGTTCAAAAGTAGTGGAAAAAAATGGATATTAAAAAATCGATTTGTGTCTAGGGATATTTTTAAAATTTATAAAAATGGGAAAAACACTTTCCAATCTTTTCCAAAATGATAAAAAATACTCAAAAACAAATTACAAATAAATCCCTTATTTTTTGGGATTTTATATATTTTTTTGAACATTTTTTTTAAAAAAATACCCAATTGGACCACTAAAACCAGCCAAACCAGTACGGCCAATGCCTAGTTCGAGTTTGACAAGCCGGTTTTGAGTTAGACCGTCCAGGTTTGTGAACACTGGTTATACATATTAGACTATGAAACTCCTATAAACAAAAGATCATGAAGAGTCTCAGGTTTCTCTGAAGAGACTCATTATCCATTAGTTAATATGACTACAAGCTTTCCTTATATAAACAAATACAGATGAAAAGAATAGAAATATATCAAAGACACTTAGACTATACCTAGAATTACGATAAAATACATGATATTATAGCTACCCTTCTCATATATGCTGATTATAATATACATTTTCCGTACTAACTTGGTAGCCAATATATACTTTCCTTTCACACTACCCACAAACTCAAGATGCTATGAGAGAAAATAGTTGAGTTTGAACCATTGTTCACAAAATCGTCCGATCTAACTGGCATGTTCTAGTTTTGTGCAGTTAGGGTGATCAATCGGTATTTAAAAAAAAAATAAAATAAAATAAAGAATTTGATTTGTAATGCATTTTTAAATATTTTTTATATCATGGTAAAGATTAAAAAATGTTTTGGTTATTAATACTCACTTTTATATTTTTCCATCTTTTTTAGAAAATTTTAAAAATAGCTATTGAAAAATATAAAATGGGTTAAAATCTATTTTTTTAATTAATTTTTAACTTCATTTGAATGTGTTTTGTTTTAATCATTATTTATATGCTTTTCATGTTTTAATAAAAAAAAATTTGTATCTTCTTTATTTTTTTTCAACACTTTTTTGACCACCAGGGACTTGCTCGATTAGAGCAGTTGAATCGGCTAGTTTACAGGTTAGGCCAGTTAAAACCGCTTCTTGGCCCATGTCTGGTTAACCGTTTCGGTTCGATTTTACGTATAATAGTTTGACTGTCCACTTCCAAGCCCATTGTTTGAAAAACCGCTTGATCTAACCGGTAACTGCCTGGTTAGATCGGAATTGGCCCCTTGCCGGTTCCGGTTTCAGTTTTGGTGATCGGCTGGTATTTTAAAAATAAAAATTCCAAAAAAAATGTCTATAAAATCCAAAAAATAAGGAATTTGATTTGTAATACATTTTTTTAATATGTTTTACATGAGTAATGATCTTATGAGACCCTCCCACACCCATGTGTTTAATACCCCAAAAGATCACCATTAAATTTGGCACAGATCTCTAGAAAAGTGAAGTCTCACACTCATGTGATAACTTTTCTAGAGATATATACCAAATTTAATGGTGATCCTTTAGGATTCTACACACATGGGTGTGGGAGGGTCTCATAGGATAATTACTCTTTTTACATTATGGTAAATATTAAAAATTGTTTTGGTCAATAATACTCACTTTTAAAATCCATTTTTTCATTAATTTTCAACTTCATTTGAATGTGTTTTGTTTTAATTATTCTTTATATGTTTTTCATTGTTTAGTAGATTTTTTTTTGCTTCTGTTTTATTTTTTCAACAAATTTTTGGCTGCCCGAGACTTGCATGTTAAAACGGTTGAATCAGCCGGTTTACCCGTTAGGTCGGTTAAATCGCTTCTGGCCCCATGTCCAGTTTGATTTTTCTTGGTTCAAACTTTGACTTATGGTTTTTTATTTGGGCAATGAAGTCATACAACCGTTGCATAGTAATATGATCCAACAACCATAAAAAACCATCTTATGGCCATTTTTTTGGTCCAAATTTTGAAATATACACTCTTTTCATTCTAATGAACAATCACAAAAAAAGAAAAAATTGAAAACACAATCTAGAAAGTATTTTTTTTGCTCAATTAACATAGGTCGTTCATTTTAGTGAGAAGCTTAGATCTAAGCCTTAGAAGGATTTTTTCATTTCCAATTTTTTTGGATGGTTTTATTATAATTAGATGAACAATGTTAAAAAGGAAAAAAATGATTTTGAGTTTATAAAGTCTAAGATCTTGAAATTCACAAAATAAATAGTCTATATTCGTTTTTTGAGAGGACTCATTTTGACCATATCTAGGGTTCATATTGAAATTTTCTTTTTTTTGAGGGATTGATTGTTGAGAGAGTGTGTGTACAAAATTTGGTATACAAATACCACAAACATGGCATTATACTATGATACAACTGTTGCATTGAATCATTGCTCTTTTTATTTAGAGTCAAGCTATTTAATTTTCTCATTTTTATTTTGAAGGTTACATTTATAATTGATCGTTTTGACTTATAGTTTTGATTTATAGTTGTGATAATTATTTTTTATGTTTATTTTGAAGGTTGGAGTTTTAGGATTTTGTTTGTTCTCTTTTTGAAATTTTGAATCCAAGAAAGTTAAAGGTTTGCTGGTATTGAAGTTTAGGTGGAGATTTTTGAGTTAAATATTCCACGTAATGAGTCATCTTGGATTTTTATTAAGAAGCACAAATACAGTAAGCGCATAGTGTGTGTCTGCTCCCTCAGTCCAAAGAAGACCTATTTGGAACGATTTTTTTTCGTAAGAAATTTTGGAAACCACCTAAACAAATTACTAGATGATTGTTTCAAAAGAAAATAAAATTGAATTCCAATTTTTTCGTCCCTTAGATCTTGCCTTTAAAAAATTAGACACATCTACTCAATCTTGATACAACATTTTCTTTTATTAGATAGAGAGTTCAATGTCGAATGTTGAAGAGATTACATTCCAAAATTTGGGGTAAGCGTCCTAAAATTACTCTTCCTTAAGTTTTACCTGAAGGAGTAAACAGACAGTATGCTCCGGCTGTGTTGCAAAGATTGAGAACTTTTATTTTGAATTTTAAGCTTGTTCATTGGCATCTTCCGGGTCCGTTCCAATTTTAAATGTAACAGCCACCAATAATTGTAACCTTTCATTTCATTTTTTTTTTGGACCTTTATCTCTTTCTTTTTTTTTTGGACCTTTATCTCTTTTTTTTTTTTTGTGGTAGCTCAATAAAGAAGCAATTGTTTTGGTGTCGTTCAGACCGTCCATAATGGGGATAACATATTACTTTTTTTAAAGTGGGAACAAGAAAGTCAATCGATTCCAGCGACAATTGAAAGCCATGAACTTCAAGTATAGCCCGAGAGAGAGAGAGAGAGCATTATAACAAGGACCAATTGTTTCATGCGGGCTGGACCGCATTTGCATTTATAAAATATCCGATCAAAGAGTATAATCTACCTAAAAACAATGATAACTATCGGTTTAAATGTTGTTTTAATATAATTAATATTTTTAGTTTTAAAAATTTGTTCTTTTTTTCATATTCATGATCTCTATATTAAAGGTTATATATTCTCTAAAAATTAAGATCAAATTATATTTAAAATATATATTTATTGCCAAGTCCGTATTTCTACAATATGCTGGCACGATGCTAACCGCATCCTTAAAAAAGAGAAAGAGAGCACATTATAATGGAGAAATGATCATGGTGAAGGGAAATGATCATGGTGAAGGATAATGGGCATATGTGTTTCAAAAATAGTAAAGATCGAGCAAAAAATTCTTAAAATTGACAGTCGAGAAATACGTTACAAGATGTACTATTTTCAAAACTTGTAATACGTTTTTTTCTCATGTCCATGCATCTTGATGTCGAGATGATCAATTTGAGGATATTTAGGCATCAAAACAACCTCTTCTAGTGAAAGGTTTGAGGTGGGCTCTAATTTGATTGTTTAGAACCTCAGCTCTATACAAACTTTTTCTTTCTCTGAATATTGCCTTAACCCTAACCCATTTCCCAATTTAAGAGTAGTCCCCGAATTTCAGGGATATAAGCTCTTCAACCCCTTAATTAAAATCAAGAAAAAATAAAATAAAATAGAAATTCCAAAATTCACTTTCTACACAATCGAAAAAAATAATGCATCAAGATTTAGGGGATACTCTCCAATTTTTTAGGGTGTGATCTAAGTGTTAAAAAACTCAAAATTCATTATTTTATTTTAAAAATAATTCTCTAATGATTCTTAGGTAGTTTCTAAAATTTTGGATCGAAAAGAAAGGAAAGTATAAAATGAGACCATTTATCTTTTATACAAGGTAGTCACAATTAATCTTGGCTTTTGGATATGAAATTAGATTGCAGCATTTATCTTTGAGACCATTTATCTTTGAGCATCGAACTTTGCGATGCACCCAAGCTATAAGATTTCACATTGGATGATTGTAATATTTGTGACCTCGATGCACCCAAGCTATAAGATTTCACATTGGATGATTATAGTAATTGTGACCTCCTTTTATCAAAAGTAAATGATCTCATTATATTGAAAGAATCCCCAAATGTGTATAATATTCCTTCCAAATGTGTAGTATGCTCCCAGAAGCATAGCATATGAGCTAAACTTTTTGTTAGTGGCTTTGCTATTGGAGTTGACTCCATTTGCCCATGACCATATCACTTTATGCCATGTTGGGTTGCTTTCTTTCTTTTTCTTTTTTTTTTCTTTTTTTTTATTAACAAGTATAAAAAAAGGAAGTCTTTCTCCTTTTTCTTTTTCTTTTCAGGAGAAAGTACGTATTCTTTGCTATAGAAGATAAATATGATAAAGTACTTATTCTTTGCTATAAAAGATAAATATGTAGTAAACCCAGTTGAGATTAAATGACAAAAGCCAATTAGGACAACCATGGTGGTGGACAAGTGGGTCATGCTCTAGGTTATTTGCTTTTCATTTGTTTTTTTATCTTCAGTTTGTATTAAATTCTTTTGTGTGCCAGGGCACATGTCGCTAAATGTTGATGTTCATTAGATTTTCTTTTAAAAATAAAAATAAATGAGCCGACCATTTTATTAGTCAACGATTAATCAACTGAAGTTGACGTTTTCTCAATGGAAATCGAGGAAATGATCATGGTGAAGGGAAATGATCATGGTGAAGGATAATGGGCATATATGTTTCAAAAATAGTAATGATCGAGCAGAAATTTTGAAAATTTACAGTTGAAAAATACGTTACAAGTTGTATTATTTTCAAAACTATGTTTTTTTCTCATGTCCATACATCTTGATGTCGAGATTATCAATTTAAAGATATTTAGGCATCAAAACAACCTCTTCTAGTGAAAGGTTTGAGGTGGGCTCTAATTTGATTGTTTAGAACCTCAGTTCTATACAAACTTTTTCCTTCTCTACATATTGCCATAAATAGTGTGAGTCCATCTAGCACATCTACCGGTATGAGCATTTGTAGAGAGAGAGGCCACAAGACACTCTTATTGCTTGGGTGCGAAGCCTTCTACGATCACTCTCTCCAACTTTGGAAGGAAAGAGAAATCCCCCTCAATTCTTTTGACACAAAGGCCTCTAGTACTCCTCTTAAGGTGCCCTTTCTCTCTCTCACACATACATAATTGCATTAGAAGGATCAAACACCCTACCGCTGTCCTAGAAACGAGGAGTTCTAGGACGGATGATGCGGTGAACATGTCATCCTGATCAAGACCAACAATATTTTCTAACAGGAATGCATATTGCAAAGTTGACCTCAATTAATTGGGAAAAAACTATGTTGATGATGATTGTATATTACAAGACTTGCTTATTTTTAGTACGAAATGTTTAAATTTACCTTTGGGCATAGATTTAGAAGTCACTAGTTGGAGGTGTGTTTAGAATTAGAGTAGAACTTAGAATTAGAGTAGAAGGGTGCCATTATTCTTGGGGGATTCTATCGGGATATTATAGCTGTCCTTTTGTTTTCAAGAATGATCATATTCCTCAAATTTTTAGGGTCCAAACCAAGATCATATATTATTTTGTTTTTTCAAGAAAAGTCACTTAACTTAAAAGTTGAGAAGGTGTTGATTTTGGATTTCTAAGGTCTGAGGTCAGGACTTGTTGGAATGCTTCTTTCAAGATCCGAAGTCATTTCGATAAAATTTGACTTCAGACCATGATAATATTATTATACTTTTGATATGAAGTTGTTGTTATTTTGGATCTTGAAGATCTAAAATAGGAAATTTGAAAAAAAAATAAAAATAAAAAAGTATATATATATATATATATATAAATGCAAACTTTTTTTAAGAAAATGAGGTGGATTGGGGGTTCATAACAATGCTACCTTAAGGGGACATGAGGGTACATTTGTCAATATGTGAAATGTACAATGCAACTAATGAGGCCTTGAGGTAGACGACTTTCCATGTTTAGAATGATCGCATTGGATCATATTGTACATTTATATCTTTAGGCAAAAGTGCCACTTGGGTCGACTTTTTTTTTTATCTGAAAATTTTAAAGCCACTGAAATCTCTATATATTTGTTAAAAAATATTTGGATTTTAAATTAAGAAATTGTTTCATGTGGGCTGGACCACATTTCTACATATGTGGTCAAGAAAGTGTAAAGCGTCCAACTTAAAGATGGATGCAAGTAGTTGTTCCATCTAAAAGTAAACTAACCGCTTAAATGTTTTTTTACTATAATTATTATTTCTATTTTAAAAATTTTATTTATTTTTTCATATTCATGATCTCCATGTTAGCAATTACAAATCCTTAAAAATTAAGTCTTAAAATCCATCTGAAAAATCGATTTATCAAGGCGCCAACATTTCTACATATGCGGGCTTGGCCGAATAGAAACCAAGTCCTTTTAAATTTTACGATATGTGGATAATAACCTTGGTCATCCCAAGTTGGTTTTGCAGGTCCCCATACTGTGTAAAGGAGGAGGGTTGTGTTGGATAGGATAGCGAACGTAAAATTTTGTCAAATCTTATCGTGAATCCTTAACTTATCAACAGAATGACGGAACATGATTTATATAGCCAACCCCAAATACTTGGTATAAGACTTAGATGATGATAATGATAGATTTTATAAACATGTAGATCTTACCGTCAAAAAAATTAGATAGTCCTTGTTCTAAGAGAGTGGGGTTTGGATAATTTAATTTTGATGTTTGTCCCTAGGTTCGAGAAGTTACAACCCCAAAATTTGAGGTCTTAAAAATCATACTATGGGTATCCGATAGAGCAGGTGGATAGTATATGCTCTTGCAAGAGAAGAAAATCATTCAACTTCATTTTATATTAGATGGTGAGGATTTTGAAAGGAATCCAATAGTAAAAGCTTTTGGGAAATCGCATCCTTAAAAAAGTGCTTGTATTGCATAAGGAAAAGTATAAAAAGAGACCATTTATCTTTGGTATAAGGTGGTCACAATTAATCTTGACCGTTGCATGTGAAATTTGATGGTTGCATTTATCCATTGATTAAGCTCAAATTTCAAATTTTTTTTTTTTCAAATTTTGTAACACATCTAAGCTATCAAATTTTACTACAAATGGTTATAAGTAATTGTGACTTTATTGTATAAGAGATAAATGGTTTCATTGTATACAATCCCATTGCATAAAACACCTTCCAAAATATAAGCCTGTCACAATCCTTTTGGCAAAGTTCTAATTCATCTCGTTAGAACTTTTGTTTATAAAAAGCAATAATTCTAGACTCATAAACACTTAATCGTGTTTTTCATGACATGCTTTAAACTAACTACACTAGGGTGGTTGTCATGAAATTCTCTTTCGTGCAAACTTTAAATTTTTCCAAAGGCAAAAAATGATTGTGGCCTTTTTTACAAAAAAAGAGTAAATAATTGTGGCCTTTTTTACAAAAAAAAGAAGGAAACTATCTTTTTTATAGAATGTAAGTTCTCTCTTCTTCTGGCTTTTTTTACAAAAAGTAAACTATCTTTTTTATAGAAGGTAAGTTCTCTCTCCTTATTCTTCTTACCAAAATGTGGAGCCGATTCGTACCGGCTCTTTGACTGAAGAGGTCAGTTTTATTAGAGAATTACTACGGACCAGACAAAAAAGTTCATGGGGGAAATCAGCCGCTTCTCGATATTTTACAGAATCCAGATCAGTTCGATCGATTTCCAATCCAAATCGACCTGTTTCAATCTGGATCACGTAATTTTTTAACTGACGGTTGAAACTAAACACGTACTAGTTTACGAATTAACTTGTGTAACATGCTTAATGAAAAATGGATATGATATCTTTCGAAAGTTTGTAGTTCCATGGACACGGAGATGGAGGAAGATGCACGACGTGAGTTCGATGGTGCTGAGAAAAGTGACGATGGACGTGTGAGAACCGGTAAGGACAAACTGGACAATGTGTGTGTGCCCGTGGGCTCGGGCTAGGGCTTGGGCTTGGGCTTTGGTCTGGGTCCTTATCTAAGCTGATCAATTCAAATGAGTTTGAATGGACTTATCCGAGTAGTATACAAGCTCAAAAAAAATTCAAAAATTGTAATAAATGAATAAAATTAAAATATGCTAAAAAAAAAAAAAAAGGGTAAAAATAAAAAGTAAAAGAAGTCCGAAAAGGCCTGGTTCTTGTTGATATGTGAATGCCTCAAAATAAATAGCCTAAATAATATGTTACAACATACACTATCTAGTTTTTGATATTCTAATTTTTTTCACAACCAAAATGATCCAGGCGGAGATAATCGATTTGAAGATTCTCCAACTCAATAAGTTTTAATGTCAGGCTTTACCTTTTTCTCATAAAACCTCGGCCTAACTAATTTAACCTTTTCATCGCCCTATTTTAATTTTTCCTTTGCTTAAAAGGCACCCCGGCTAAGGCCGAGGTACTCGGCTAAGTCTGATTCAACTCGACCAAGTCTTCGATCACTCTGAAAAAAATACTGAACTATTTCTCTTCTTTGATGTTAATTTGATACGGTGGTGAGACTCTCTCCGACGATCATTTGTATTTGAAATACAGGAACAGTATGGACTGCAACAGCCCATGTGATTACAGCAATAATTGGGACTGGGATCCTGGGGGTGGCCTGGAGCGTTGCTCAACTTGGTTGGATTATTGGGCCTCTCTTCCTTCTTGGCTTTGGTTGTGTGACTTATTACGCATCGACCCTTCAAGCTGACTGCTATAGATACCCACACCCACACGCAGGAAAGAGAAACTACACTTACAAGGATGCTGTCAAAGCCTTTCTAGGCAAGTGCCTTCAATTTATGCAAAACTACTTATATATAATTTATAAATCAACTTCATTTGAACTGTTTTTCGAGTTTGCGATTTTATATTTGGACATGAAAATAGAAGATTCTCGAGCCATTGCTGCCATCCTAAACACAAACTTTCGACACTAAAACCATTGCTGCCATCCTAAAAACAAACTTTTGACACTAAAATTATATTTATGATAAAATTTGGAGATGCACCTTAATTTAATTGTTTAAGGTTGCAATGTTATACAAACCACACCCCTAGAAATATGCATTTCTTAAATTTTTTAAAATTATCATTGTCGTGTAGGCCAATGCATGCATTCCTACATTTGCATGCATAAAGCGTATATTCGGTTTGTTTTGAGCGAAACACCCGAAGTCTTCGGAAAAAAAGCGAATAAACGCAATATTTCACCATTCAAAGTGAAAACAACATTGCGTTGCGGGCCTCCGAACTTTTTGAGCATAGAGTAACCCTTGCACACTTGGTTGTAGGGTACCCCTCTTCAATCACTCATCCTCTTCCACAAAGTACAACCTTTGTTTTTAATAAAACTTCAAAACAAACCAACCATTTACCATCTCTTTTATCATTGTAAAATTCCATTATTATCCATTGCTTTTATTAAAATAAAACAAGTTGATTATCAAGCCAAAAGGATGGTCATGTCCTCGCACAAAAATATAAATTCAATGCGTATATATTTTTTATTTCTTTGATGTTTTTTATTTTAATATATTATATATAAATCCATATTTTATTTATATTCAATTAAAGTTAAAATCTTGAATCTTTCTCCGAATTGACTGAAGTACCGAATTGTTTCATGTTTTTTTATTAAATCGAAACAAACTCCGAAGCGAATCTAACAACATTGGCATCTATCTTTCAAAATGAGTAATCCTTCCAAAAAAAAAAATTAAAACTAATGGTCTAGATATTTTTATTATGAAATTATGATTTTCAGTTTTTAGATTATTATTATTTTATTTTTTTATATTTATGATTTCCATGTTAGATAAAATGGCATTAGATCCAAAATCTATCTCAAAAATAAATTTTTAAGAGGAGACTCGTTTTCTCCATATGAGTCCTACGACCCATAGAAACTGTACCCTTTTATAAATCACAAGTTGATCTCTCTCTCTCTCTCTCTTTCTCACATGTAGATGCTCCTTTGTAGGTCCAAGAAGTTTAATAATGTGTGCAATAGCACAGTATGCTCTGCTTTGGGGTATAATTATTGGGTACACCATCATCGCATCAACCAGTATGATGTAAGTATTCTTATCCTCGCTCTCATGGAAGAAAATTGTTTTGAACTGTGAGAGAATGATTGAAAATTTGGAGAACTTGAATCAAGGATTTGAAAATAAATGCGAAATTATAGTATGGTATATATATATTCCAAATTTTCCTCTGCTTCCATTATGTAATAATTGAACTTTTTTAAAAATTGCAGTAGTAGAATGTGCTAGATATATAATTGAATTTTTTTAAAAAAAAATTGGAGTAGTACAATGCCCTAGATAAATAATTGAAATATTTTTTTTTTAAAATTAGAGTAGTACAATGCCCTAGATATGGGACCGCTACGTTTTTGTTGTGTTTTTTTAAATTGTAGTAGAATGCCGTGTATGCGGGACCGCACCGTTTTTGTTGTGATCCCGTATTAGAAACATCGAGCTACATTAAGATTGGAGCAATTAGATATTCCGGATATCAAAAGCCCCACACTTTTAAAGTATGAAACGGTCCGATATCTCCAACACCGGAAACATTCGACGACCCATGCCTTTTTTTTTTGAAAGGTGCGCTTGATCTATTAAGGTATATGTGTGCATTGGTTTGGCTAAATGTCATCAACATCTTCTAAAATCACGAAGTGAAAAAAAAGAGAAAAAATATCAACAAATGGGATTTGTCTGCAAATAAGTCATTTAATGAATAGAAGGTTGGAACCTTAAAATATAGAACTAAAAATACACCTAAAAAATCCATCAAAAAATCTTGTTTTAATGTTGAAAAATGCTTTAATTGAACATATCGACATTGTGATTTATGAATATGAAAAAAACAAACAAGCAAAGATTTTAAGTCCCAGAAATAATACATCTTGTAACACATTATCTAGGCTGTCCCTTTTTTAAGATTTTCATATGTTTATAGATCTACTTGATCTTAAATATTTTTGGAGTTTAAAATTTTATAATTAGATATGAAAATAAACTTTCAAAAAATCCTAAGGATTTTTTACACTAAAATTACATGTTATGGTAAATTTTTGGAAGTGCACTTTAATTGGATTGTTTAATGTTGCAGTACAATAGAAACCACACACTTTATCTTTTACACTTGCAGGTCACATTCATTTTTGTCCTTTAAATTTTAAAATGGGTAGTTGCAATGTCATTTAATCGACATAAAACTCTAAATTTTTTTTTCGAACTTTATGACCTACCTCAAGCTATCTAATTTGACATCTAACGAGTGAAAATGATTTTGACTTTCATGTACAAAAGATAAATAATATTTTTATAGACAATCTCATAACTTTTATATTGGAAATATCAAACTTTTGGTTAGGATTCAACCTATATATCACAAAGGTTAATGAAATTCTTATACGTACTTCATAGGTTAAAATAAAATAAATAAATAAACCAAAAAAAAAAAAGAAATTTGTGCATTAAAGCTTACAAGGGATAAGTTGCATAAGAAATCTTGGTACTCGCCAACCAATAACTATTTCCATGCGGGCATCGAGAGAATTGGAAAATTTCATATGTAGAAAAGATTTAGAAGTATGGGCGGTTTGATGTTAGAAATATCGAACCGTTTTGCTTCAATTTTTGGGTAGTTTTATGTTTATGATATCAAACTATCTAAATAATGGGTAATCCGATATCTGGTGCATCTTATAATCTCAAGATTTACCAATTGAAAAAAAAAAAAATCAATATTCACAACATTGAATTGGGACAAAATTGGAATAATAAAACTGTGAAAGAGAACGATATAGGCATAAAATTTGGGGAATTATAGACCATTGCCGTAACTTCGCTTTATATTCTTGTCCGTACTTAAATTTTTTAAAAATCTTTTAGGCGATTCCCTTGCTGCAGAAGTTGTTTCTAAGGTGTAGGGGTGGCAATGGGTCGACTTGGATCCGGGAGCAGCTGGACCCAGACCCGACCAGATCCAATTGGACCCGACTAAAACAAAAAAAAAAATTAAACATATTTAAATATTATGGTAAATATTATTTAAATATTATAGTTAAATATTATTTAAATATTATAGTTAAATATTATTAAAATATTATATATTAAATATTATATATATAATAACCCTATCCGGAGCGGGTTTGGGTTGACCAATGCCCAAACAATGTTCGGGTCCAATATTTGGACCCAAACCGGATTGGACGGGTCCAATTCTTAGACCCATACCTAGATGTCAGGTCCCAAGTCCGGTCCGGGTCCATTGTCACCTCACAAGGTGGATGGAGTGCCAATACTGGTGTTCCAAACAAACGGAACAGTAAAAGAAGCATCTTATCATTTGTAGATAAATTATGTGAGATATGTGTATGTTATTATGTATAATATTTTAAATGTCGTGAGATATGTATATTTTATTATGTTTAATATTATGAAATATTTAACTTTTCAAAGATTTTCAGCTATTTTTAGCCATTCTAGCAAAAAAAAAAAAAAAAGGTGATAGTAAGCAAATTAATTTGAATACAGTAAAACAACTTTTTAAAAAGATAAACTTATTTATAAAACTGCCTATAAATTTATCTAAGATAAATTTATAATACCTATAAATTTATCTAAGATAACTTTATAATGGACAAAGTTAAACAACAAATAACTCGTTTTCAAGGTTAAGTTTATTGAAACAATGAATTATTGCTGATAAGAAGCCCATCCAAACAAACCCTAAGGCTTTGTCTATAAATATATATAAATGCATTTGAAAATGAACAATTACAAACAACGGAGATGCCCATATTTGCATAAGTAAAGAAACCTAGAAAGTAGTAGCAACGGCTTAGGTCAGGTTTGGGTTCGGTCGGACCCGAACCCGGACCCGGACCTGGACCCGGACCTGGACCCAGACCAAGACCCGGACCCGGACCCGGAACTGAACCCAAAAAAATGATATAGAACCCAGGCTCGGACTCAGACCTGTCTGAACCCGATTGGACTTGAAAACTAAAATATCTATGTATTTAACTACATTTTAATATATTTTATATATTAGGACCCAAAAAATATTACCGGATCCAAACCCGGATCTAGACCCAAAAAAATGATATGGGACTCGGAATCGGACTCGGACCCGTCCGAACCCTATTGGACTTGAAAACTAAAACATCTATATATTTAACTACATTTTAATATATTTCATATATTAGGACCCAAAAAATATTACCGGACCCGGACCCGAATAGTGTTCGGGTCCAAGATTTGGACCCAGACCCGCCGGGTCCAACTTTTGGACTCATACCTGGACCCGAATCGAGTCTACTACTCGAGTCCCATGTCGGGTACGAGTCCGCGTCCATTGCCACCCAGCATATGAAATCACGCATACTAAGCTCAAGCAAGATTCATTCATGCACTAACTTCATAAAACTTCTGTTTGGCAAAACCTAAACAAGAGCACCCAAAAATAGGTTGGTCGAGAGTCTCCTATTCTCTGTATAACATTTATGAACACATTGCAAGGTTCTGCATCTAAATGGTTTTTTCTCTATTCGACCATAAAACACCAACTAAGATCCATCATATCTAATAAAAACCTCTCTCTCTCTCTCTCAAAATGCAGAGCAGTGAAGAAGTCAAATTGCTTTCATAAGAATGGGCATAATGCTAGTTGCAAGACATCTGAGGCTATGTTTATGGTTATGTATGGATTGTTTCAAGTAGTATTGTCCCAGCTACCAAGCATGCACAAATTAGCAGTGACTTCGGGGGTCGCAGCGATCATGTCGTTTGCTTATTCAGGAATAGGCCTCTCTCTAAGTGTAGCAAAATTGGTGTCTAATGGTGTGATCAAAGGAAGCATTGCAGGAAATTCTCTGTACAGTGGTGAATCCTCTTTGACAACCAAGCTGTGGAACAGTTTCCAAGCCTTAGGAAATATTGGCATCGCCTACGCTTTCTCCCCTGTTCTACTAGAAATTCAGGTACAGAGATTTGTGTCTAAACTTCTCAAAAATTGCGTTAGAAATTTCATGGCAATGGTTAGAAATGTTGATGCGAATATTTCAAGATAGTGTTTACCCCCAACTGATAGAAATCGGTATGAAATTCATACTATGATTAGAGGACTTCAGGCCAACTTATCATTGATATATCTTGAAATAGAAGATTAAATTTATAAAACTTTGCTTGTTTAAATATGCACAAACAGTAAGAACTAAGAACCACAGAATACAAGAGTTTGCATTTTATTTGGGAGCGAATCATAAGTTAAAAAGAGAGGCTGACAAAATTGTTTTCAGAATGTGAGGTTCGAGTCCATTATATAGAGAATGAAGATACCGTTTCAGATATTGGGACACGATTGGGACACGATTCTTCAGTATGAATGTTCTATAGAAGAATTAGTTACGCATTCTCATTGTTAATTATCAAATTCTTTCAGTGGTTACAGGCACCCATAGTTTGAGTTGTGGCCACAATGGACCTAATCGTGGTTGTGGCACACTCATACAACAGCGTTAGCCACAATTATCAAACTTAATGTGATGCGTTAAGCACACCGGTGCACGAACTAAGGGTGCCTTGATAACATCTCAATCACCCTTGGATGCATGCGCTGCATCACATGTCTTGCAGCGCCGCATGTGCCTTCTCTCTCTTTTGTTCCATGAACATAGGAATGGGTGAATCTTTCTATATATACTTCACTCTGTCATTCCAATTCTCCGATGCTTTAGCTTTTGAAAAATTATTATTTGGAGCGATGAATACGCAAAACATTTTCATCGACTGTAGCTAATAAGTGATTTTGGTAAAGTTCAATATATTCTCATTTTATGCTCAATGAAAATCAGGACACTTTGAGATCACATCCTCCAGAGAACAAAGTCATGAAAAGAGCTACATTGTATGGGATTGTGGTGACTTCCGTGTTCTACACGTCTCTTGGTTGTGTTGGGTATGCAGCATTTGGGAGTAAAACACCAGGCAACATCCTCACTGGATTTGGATTCTATGAACCATTTTGGCTTGTCGACATTGGGAATGCATGCATTGTGATTCATCTCCTAGGAGCTTATCAGGTATTTTTCACTTTCAAAAGATTTCATGGAAAAAGTCCATTTACTTTCTACGGTAAATCTCAATATAGGAGCATATTTAGGGCCTGACATTTTTGGGGATGTAACTCTTCAGCATAGATCAACTTAAAAAGTTAAATGAATAGATAAAATTTGGAAGGGACTGTCTGTTAGCCTGAAAAATAAGTCCTAACAGTGTTCGACAAATCGAAGCGGACTCGGAAACTGGCCAAGGGCCGGGTCTGAGTAACTTGAAAACCAGCCGGTTCACCCGGTCTAACCTGGTAGGTCCCGGGTGAGCCAAAAAGAGTTAAATTTTTTTTAAAATATAAAAAGAAACCTAAAAAATATAAAGGGTACATTTAAAGCATAATTAAATAGAAGACATCCAAATGAAGTTTAAACGTTGTGAAAAAAATAGATTTCAAAATATCGATTTGTGCCCGGAGATATTTTAACATAAGTATTCATGGCGAAAATACATTCCAATCTTTGCCAGAATAATAAAGAACATTCAAGAACTCATATTACAAACAAATCTCTTATTTTTTGTGATTTTATATGTATATTTTTGAATTTTTAAAATAACCAGCCGGACCACCTAAACCAGCCAAAATCGGCTAGGCTAGTGGCCGGTTCCGAGTTGGATCGGCCAATTTATCGACCATTGAGTCCTAAAATTGGACATAAACCGTTCAATTTATGATAAGTGTCAAAGACTAGGAAGTCCAATTTCTTTATCATTCGGTGATTATTGACTGGATCCCAAAATTTCAGATCGAGAAACTCCTTTTAAGTAGCTTTTTCACCGGAAGGAGTATACTCCAATGGGAGCATGTATGCGTTGTACTGAGCAGCTCATGTCATGTTTTCAAATGCAATGTATCTAGCCATGTGTGTGTGCAGGAAGTGTTTGTTTCGTATTGGAATTTTTGACTCTTTATTTTTTATACAATAAGATCATAATCACTCCTAGCTATGATATGTCAAGATATAAAATATGAGAGTTTCAGACGTATCACAAAGTCCAAAACAAATTTCATTTGAATATTTAAGTGTGGTCAATGGTACAATCTCTATTACTTGATCTTAAATCCAATAGCTAAGGGCTATTGTGACATCCTTATACCGAATGTGACCGGTGTTTATATTTTCAGTTTTATGTAAATATAGTGTATACCCACAATTATGCAAGTGTATTTCCACAAGATAATAAGTTTTTATTTAAATTTGTTTGGTTTCACATGTGCAGGTCTTCGCGCAGCCGCTCTTTGCTGCGATCGAGGATAGAGTGTCCTCGAAATGGCCATCAAATTTCTTATTAGAAGCACGCTATGAAGTAAAATTACTATTTTCGACCCAAACCATATGGAAAGTGACCCTTTTTTCTCTCATCATGCGCACGACTGTTGTGTTGTTGACAACCCTAGTGGCTATTTTGGTGCCTTTCTTCAACTCAGTGGTTGGCCTCCTTGGTGCCATTGCCTTTTGGCCTCTCACTATATATTTCCCAGTTGCTATGCACAAATCTCAAACTAATGTAAAGAAGGGCAGTATGAAGTGGTTCCTCCTCCAATGCTTGGTGCTGGCCTCTCTCAGTGTCTCTGTCATAGCTGCCATAGGCTCCTTGGTGGGCATCACCAAAAGCCTTAAGCATTCAAAGCCCTTCCAGGCTAAGTACTAATTAGAACACCCCCCCCCCCCCCCCCCCCCCTCCTTAAATTGTGATAATAGGGGCTATGCTGCAAAAGAATTGCCTAATTTATTATGATAAAATGATTTTGTTTCGTTGTGTATCCCAATGTCTTAGAACTCTATGTAGGCACTTTTTTTTATTCTTGGCTCATTTGTTCTGCTGTACTAATTGTCAGGGTTGAACATAATTATGAGGGCATGATGGGCAAATAAGTTTTGAGAAAAGGCTATCATGATGATGATTAAAGAGGGGAATGGATCCGAATTCATCGAGATCTAAATTCGGATTCGAAACGTATACATGGGATTTGGATATGAATCCGAGAAGTATACCAAAAATTACTATATAACATATGGGAAAGGTTTTTATACTTCCCCTACAGCATAGAAGATCTATGCTTCTTCTACCATCCAGCCGTTCAATTTTGATCAAGAGAGCCACTCACCGTGATCTGAAATCCAACGTCTCAAAGTTATTTTATTTTTAGTTTTTTTTTATACGAATTATATGAATATGAAATTTGGTAAGTGCCATCTTCTCATTGGGACGCACCTATAAAAAATATTAAAAATAATTTTTTGATAAAATATATTGACCAAAATACCCCTTAAAACTTTCAGGGGTATTTTGATCATTTTATTTTATTGAGAATATGTTTTTTATATTTTTCGTTAGGGCGTGTTTAATAGAGGAATGGATGTACAAAATTAGGTGTCAAAATCGTTTATAAAAAAAAAAAAAAAAAAAATAAGTGTAGAGACGTGACATTGTGATTGGGGCAATCTTAACCCTCCATTCAGAATGGACGGTTAGATAAGGGGAAGTATATAAGTTTTATGTTATAGAGAAAACATAGAAAGCTTCCCCATAACATATATGTATATTTGTAAAATTACATGCAATATATTAATAACTAGGTCGGATCTACAATGGATCCGCCTTTACCCGGATCGGATCTGAATTACTATTCAGATCCAAAGTTTGGAATTGGATCCAAATTTTGGATCCATACCCAGATCCACATAAGAACCGAAATTCAAGTTTCAAATCCAAACCGGATATATTCTCAGCCCTATTGATGATGATGTTTGTAAATAAGTACGTTTTTATGTGGTTAAGTTAGGGTTTGAGACACTATAGAGCATCCTTATGTTTTTTTGGGCTTTTTGAAATGAGATCTCTCGTGTGAGAGCTGCCTTGTATTTTTAGAAGCCTTATATCTTTGGAGTAGTGTTAGTGAACTCATTGACCGTCTTTATTTGTGAATATAGTCACATTAGTTATTAACCATATAAATCTTGGCATTTTTTTTGAATTATTTCCTTTTGTTATGTTGCTTTATATTGATGCTATTCATTACTGTGTGCCGGGACTTGGCAGAGTGCCCCTGAGTTGCGTACAACTTGATGTATATGAAAAAAAAAAAAAAATTTTGTAAAAATGTGAAAATACTATACAAACTTCTTTTAGATATGTTTGGAAAAGATTGATGAGTATTCTTTGCCACAATCATTGTTTTTCTATATTTTTGGTTTTTTAAATATCCGAAATTGTAAATCAATTTTTTTAAATCTATTTTTCACTAGTTGTTTATGCTTGTTTTAACTTTTAAAATTTGTTTTATGTTTCATTTTACATTTACCACATTGTTTTCTTTTTTTCAAATTGTTTTCCTCCTTTTGCATTTTTTAAAGGTCTTGACTCTGTGCAAGACTTAGGAATCGACCATGTAATTCGCCTCGGCGAGTGCCTTGACGGAGGCGGGTCCCATCACACTGCGAGTAAGCATGGAAATAAAGGGTCATAAGTGTTATCAACATCCGATTAATAGACGAATGGTGATGAGACCCTCTCCCCCCATGGAGCTAATTGTTGTTTTGACACCAACAAAGGTGCCATCTCTCTCTCCCCTCTCTCTCTTTCTCAAGCTAATTGCTCTTTGTCAGAGTGTCTCTCTCCCTTTATTTAAACTACTCTTTACCCTATACTAGATGGCAGTTGTTCAGAAATAAAAAGTATACAAAATGATCATTTATTTGTTAGATTTCAAAAAAAAAATTCAAATTTTATAACACATCCAAGCTATCCAATATGATATCTAATGGCGAATAGCAATGCCCAATGCTGACATCCGTGTAACAAAGATAGATGGTTTCATTACATGCAAACCCATTTAGAAATTCCCCACTGGTGTTTGGGTACTCCTATGAAATCCAGGCTACACAGTGATGGACATATCCTATGAATCAATCCTTATTCCCATCGATAATTGCTCTGCTTTCATTCCGACATCCGATCGATACCTTTTGGCTAAGTATAGGTGCGTGGGTCTGGAACAAACAACCGGGGCCTAGTACAAATAACTAGGAATGCGCCATATGCTAATATAACAAGGTGCAGTTTGTATAGAGCCAAGACTCTAACCAATCAAAATAAAACGTACTTTTGAATAGTATCGAGAAATGTGGTTTTAATATTATAAATCTTTGTAATAGCCTTAAAATATATTTTATTTTTAATTTAAAATTTAAAACTTCAAAAATAATGTAGATCAAGCATATCTATCTATGAAAACTTGAAAATCTTAAAAATTGACGGTCCAAAACTATATTACAAGATGCATTATTTTCTATTCTTGAAATACTTTTTTTTTTCCCTCATGTCCATGCATCTTGATGCCAAGATAATCAATATAAGGATATTTGGGCATCAAAACAACCTCTTGTTTAGAGCCTCGACTCTATATAAAAATTTTCCAATATAATAAGGTGGGTGGGACTATTAATGACAGTGATACTCTAAGAAGTGCTGGTCGTGTAGTGAAAAATCACGTGGCCCAACGAGCACCTTGGGCACAGCAAAAAATAAAACAAATGTACATAAATACCATAAACTACGCAAAAGCACAGTCGTTTAGTTCGTACGAAAATAATCCGTTGAAATTTTTTTCATATGAAATAAATGTTATTATTTTGTACTTTTAAACACGTCGAAATTTAGTCCATGCTGAAAAACATTTGCCAATGACCCTTGTCATATAAAAACAACTCCCCACCTTTATGAGGTGGGTAAAAAACTAGAAGCCATATCAAAATTGTAAAAAATAGAAGCCATCTCAAAATTTAAGTTTTAGAGCAGTGATTCAAATCGTGGACTGCCTAGCACTTAGGCGGTCCAAAAGGTTTGGGCGTATCTCCCAGGCCTACGTGGTCAATCTGGGCAGCAGTCCCTAGGCGGCCAATCGCCCAGGGCCTACGCCCCGCCTAGGCGGTACGGAACCCGCCCAGGGGCGGAAATGTTTTTTTTCCAAAGTTGATAAAAATTGATCAAAACATCACCCAGTGATATTAGATTTAATTTTTGATGTTTTATAAATTTATTGGGAAGTTTTTTAGAAGATTTTGAGTCCTTAAAAACATATTTGATTGGGCATCCTTTTTGGATTCGATTAGGCTGCCCAGGTTCTAGGCGATCACCTAGGCGCTAGGCATCCTTTTTGGATTCGACTGGGCCGCCCAGGTTCTGAGCGACCGCCTAGGCGCTGGGCAGCCTCGACCCTCAAGGCCGCCTAGGACCCGCCTGACGCTTTTGGAAACTATGTTTTAGATAGATAAACTAAACCGAAACCATATTTAGTGATCTAGAAAAAAACTATCTTAAATGTTTTAAAAAGAAAAACTATTTTACAACATTTTAGAAAAAATTTGAGAAAGAGAAATTATCTCAAATTTTAAAGTTTAAGAAGAGAAACTATCTCAAAATTTCTTGAAAGAGAAACTACATCTAATTTCATACTTCAAAGTTTTTAAAGAGTGAAGCTATCTCAAATTTCAAATTTGAACAAAGAGAAACTTTCTCAAAATTTTTAGAGAGATAAACTATCTTAAAATTTATGTTTTAGAGAGAGAAAGTATCCTAATATTTTTATAGAGAGAACTACATCAAACTACAAATTTTAGAGAGAGAAAATAGCTCAAAATTTTTAGAGATAGACTATCTTAAAATTTTTAGAGAGAGACCCTCAAAGTTTTTAGAGAGAGAAGCTATGTTAAATTTCAAATTTTTAAAGAAAGAAACTACCTCAAATTTTTTAAAGAGAGAAATTATCAAAATTTTTGAAGTTTTCAAAAGATGTCAAATTTCAAATTTTCGAGAGAGAAGCTATGTAAAAAATTTTAAAGTCAAAACCTGCATTAAACTTTTTAGAGAAACTATATTTAGAGAGAGAAACGGTCACTTTCCTATGCTTTTAATTTTTGTCCATAACTCATATCTCACTTTGTTAATAAATTTTAAAATATGAAATTGAAAGTTTTGTCCAGTCCTAAAAATAGATTGATAGATTATAACCAATTTACACATTTATTATGCATTTTTAGATATATAAAAAATATTCATTTGATGCAAAGAGATGAAAAAGGTGTCCATATTTTACTACTTATTTTTCTTAATTACATTTATATATTTAATATTTTTTAATGAAAATCCCTTTCTTATTACTTTTTATGATAATTTAAAGGGTGCGATTTGTATTGAGTCTAGGCTCTAAATAATCAAAACAAAGCGCATATTCAAATGGTGTCGAGAAATGTGGTTTCAGTGTTAGAAATTTTTGTAATAGCCTTAAATTATATTTTCATCTGTATAAAATTTAAAGCTTCAAAAATAGTGTAGCTCGAGCAGATCTGTGAAAACTTGAAAATTGCCGGTCCAAAAATGCATTACAAGATGCATTATTTCCAAAACTTGAAATCCATTTGTTTCTCATGTCCATGTATTTTGATGTCGAGGTGATCAATTTGAGGATATTTGAGCATGAAACCGACCTCTTCTAGTGAAATTTTTTTTTACGTGAGCTCTAATTTGATTGTTTAGAGACTTGACTCTATATAAACTTTTTTCTCATTTAAATTACTTTACATATGTTATTTTTCATTTTAAATCTCTATACTTAAAAGGTTTTTTTTTTAAAACTACTTAAAAACATTTATACTTTGAATGACAAACCTTCATGTATTTCTAGCTCTTAGTGTCAAAATCATCCAATGGAAAAGCAATTCCATGACTCACTTGCTGCATCATGAACCTCCGTATGCTTGTCTTCCACATACCAAACTTGGTCATGGAAGCTCCATCACATGATGGCATGGGTGAGACCATTGTCGCTCTATAATTGGGTGTAATGGGCGGCAATTACCAACGACAATGCCAATGACGCCGCCCACTACATCGACCATCTCTAACTTTACCTTCATCTTGTCAGTAAGACAGGTAGGGCAACAAGTTCAACTGACCACCACCACCATGATTGCACCAATTACTATATTTTAGGAAAAGAGCCCGGGCTTAATTGGATGGTTGGATGGTGTTTGAAGATTTACACTGTTACGTCCTGGACTCAATTCTTTTTTAGAATAAGTAAGAGCCCTCTCCTCACTGACTCGTCTACAAAATAAAAAATAAAAAATAAAAAATAAAAACAATACCATGTCTCTTAAGATACAAATCCTCTGAGTAGAAAGGTCTATATTTTTTCTATCTCTTTTTTTGTTTGCTTGTCGTACCCAATAATACCTTGAAATGGCTCACTATTGGATTTCTTTCTATAACTTTTTTGTTTATTTATAGATTTGCTCAATCTGCATCTTTCATAGAATTTTAAATCTTTAAATTATAGATGTGCTCAATCTGCATTTTTCTTTATATCATCATAAGGCTTTGCAGCACTGAAATCTTCCGACACAGTTTTGAAGTACACCTTACTTCAATAGTATAAGGTTAACACATCATGCAAACCTCACCCTTATATACATATAAAATAATTTATCTTGAAATGGCATGCAATATACTATGATAGGGTGGAAAGTGTAGCTCCTCCCACTCACAGGAAGTCCCTGGTTCAAGCCCCCCATAAATACAAGGAAGAAACTTCTATAAAGCCAAGGTTTTTATTTATGAAAACAAAGTAAAGCCTCACAACAAATCTTCATCCGGAAAGCACTTTCAGCAACGAGAATCTCTATGATAAGTTTTATTATAGATCTAAAATCAATTTTTAACTCCGATAATAAAATTTGAAACTAAAAAAAGTACAGATCTTGTAGATCTATGAATACTTATTTTTAGGTGAGATGGATAATCTAAATAATTTGTTACAAAATACACTATTTTTAGAGCTTAAAATCTTAATTTTTTTCACAACCATAATGTTCAAGCTGAGATGTTCGATATAAAGGTTCTCCAATACCTGAATTGTAATTTTTAATGAGTTATATGGTGAGGCTTTACTTATTAGGAATCATTTTCCTCAATATAAAGATGGTAAGGGGTTTAAGGTTGTCTGTAAAAACTAAAAAATAAATAAAAATATAATATAATATAATATAATAAATAAATAAAATAAAACATAAAATAAAAATTAAATATGAACAAGTGCGCCAACCCTTGTCCCTTATTCGTTGTTATAGAAGGAAACATCTTACACTATGTGAGAGAGGTCAAAGATCCCAACTTTTCAAGTTTGTCCAAAAACACCAAAGAAGCCCACTTTAACTCACCTTTTTATACTTCTTCTTAGAAAGTTAACGTTGTTACCAAGTACACAACCCAACTCAAGTTCCTTCATTTTTTAGTTAAATAATAGAAAGATGGCTCGATTTAGCACCTCAGTCTTAAAAAATTGTCCTTACATCAAATTAGAAAATTTTGTTGAACATGGAGTATTCGCCAGGAAGAAAATTTAGGAGCACTTCAACATGGTTCTAAAGTACAAGGTTTAAGCCTTGTATAATTTTTTTGTAGTTTGTATAAGGTGTCAATCTTGCAATCAATGTAAGATGCATCTGTAAATCCTGCTAAAAATCGCAATTCTTAGGAGACTCAAAAATCTATTTTCTCCCTTAGTTTTGAAATTTTAAAGTTCTATAACGAGTGTAGATTGAGGGGATCTATAAACACTTAAATTTTTTTAAATTAGATGGCTTTAGATAATATGTTACAAAAAAACACTATTTTTTAGGTTTTGAATACTTTTTTTTTTTTTCATTTCCATATTGAGATGCTCAATTATAGGTTTTTTGATTTCTAAATAACCTTTTTAGGTGGATTTTTAGACACACCTTACTTCTCCAATTTAAGGTTGATACTTCATATAAAATATTTCCTTTTTCGAAATCAAATGGTTCAAGAAACATTACAAGCTTCACCGCTTTTCAACATGCTTTGTTTCCTTAACCTATTCAATTTGTGAAAAATATTAAAATTTATATAATAATATATATTTATAACCATCTAATCAAGATCTGACGACTGTGAGCTTAACCTAAACTGCTATTCATTTTACGTGTCAACCTATAAGTAATGCTTTCCTACCGTCCATGCGTGTGTTGAGAGAGAGAGAGACAAAGAAAGAGAGGAAATATTAGAAAATAAATATTCATTACAAAGAGAGGATGGTTTTGAATGAATGAATGTAAACAAAAGCTATACCTAGGGTGGGGTTGAGAGAGAGATAGAGAGAGAGAGAGAGAGATTTAAAAAAATCAACCCCACAAAATCAACTGGTCCCCCCTCCCCCCCAAACATGTCTACCTAAAAAAACTGTACGAGCACACATTTTTGTTTCTTGTAACATAAAAATATCTAGTTTATGAATATCAACACTTCACGCATCCTCTTAACAGCCCTCGACCATTCCAGCAAATTAACTTCATTACGAGGAAGACCCAAACTTTACTTCCATCCCCTTTACAGACAAAGAGCTACTGGAAGATGATAATAAACAGGCAGAGGTTGCCTTCTTTCCATTAGAAACTTCTTGAATTAACATGTCTATGGTGCGGGTTGCAATACGTGACGAAGACCTTATCGGTATTGCTGGAGTAGATTCCACCCCTGGATCCCCCTCCTTTGATTCTTTGATCACACCTACATTACCCATCTCATTTATTGATTTTCTAGTTTTTTTGCTCAAATTCTTAGCCCTCACTTGAGGGAGTTTATCCCCTCAATTGAATGAAGAAAAGATAAGCCTAATGAACTCACTCCATGATTTTTTGAGACATGAAAAAATCTATTAGAAACAAAGAGCAAGAGTAAAGTGGCTTAAAGAAAGGGATTTAAATATGAAGTTTTTTCATGCTAGCAAATACAAGGAGAAGGCTGAATGAAATATCTGGAATTAATTTTGAGGGAGTTACGATACAAAATAGATTGGCTGCGGAATTGAAGTTTGTGAGTTATTTTCAGAGTTTTGTATTCTAAAGATATGAATTTTACCCTTAGATTTGATGGACTTCAGTTTCAAAGATTATCAGTTCAGGAAGCTAACTCTTTGGAAAGATGGGCTACAGAGAAAGAGGTGCGAAGAGCAGTTTTTACTCTTTCAGGAGACCAATCGCCGGGTCCAGATGGATTTCCATTGAGATTCTTCCAAAAAAATTGGGAATTGACTAAGTATGAGGTACTGATGATGGTGAACAAATTTTTGGATAAGCATTCTTTAAGTGGAGCGATAAACTCTACTTACATAGCATTAATTCCAAAGAAAAATTCGATTTCAGGTATATCTGATATTCGCCCTATAAGCTTACTTACGAGCTTATCCAAGATCATAGCCAAAGTTTTAGCTAAGAGAATCAAATGATGCTGAAAAGTGTAATTGGTGATTACTAATAAGCATTTATTCAGGGAATGATAATCACTGATGGGATGCTAATAGCGCATGAATGCATTCACTCCAGAGTTGTTCAAGGGGAGCCAGGAGTGTTAATTAAATTAAATATAGAAAAGGCGTATGATCATGTTGACTGGGATGTTCTGTTAGAAGTTTTAAGGTGCATGGGGTTTGAAGAGAAATGGTGCAGATGGATCAATGGTTGTCTTACAAGTACTCATTTTTCAGTATTGGTAGAAGCAAGTCCTAAAGAATTTTTTTAGGTATCTAGATGTCTGGAAGAAGGTGATCCTCTTTGCTCGTTTTTGTTCACAATCATGGGGGAGGCTTTTAATAGAGCCATTTGCAATGTTGCGAATAGGGGAAGGTTTGAAGGATTCAAGGTGTCACCATAGAGTCAACAGATTTCCCATTTGTAATATGCGCACTTTGCTGTTCTTCTTGGCATCAATTGATCAGATGGTTAATATCAAGAGAATGCTCTTTTGTAGTGAAGTAGGACGTGGCCTTAAGGTAAATCCGGAAAAAACGTCTGTTGTGGGAATTGCTTGATGATGCAGTGGTAGCAACTTTAGCCTTTCATTTAAGGTGCAAAGTAGATAACTTCCCGATTAAATATCTGGGTTTACCGATGTCTGATAAAAGATTGCCTAAATCAGTTTGGTATCCTATGGTACAGAGAGCGACTACAAAGTTAGATCTTTGGAAGTCTAAACATCTATCTTTGAGGGATAGAGTGACTTTAATAGAGTCATCTTATTCGAATTTAATACTTTATCGAATGTACCTTCTTGAAATGCCAACATCGGTCATGAAAGTTATTGAAAAGATCATAAGGAATTTATTGTGGAGATCAGGAGACTTTAGAAAAAATGTATAATTTGGCTAGTTGAGATAGAGAATGCACTCCAGTTAGTCAGAAGGCTAAAGTGTATAAATTGGGTTCTACTAGTTAAATGGTGGTGGAGAGCGGTAGTGGATGATAACCATTTTATAGCTTAATATTTTGAAGGAAAAATATGGGATTGACGGAGACATGGGGTGGATGGGTGGAGGAAGAGGGCTGAGAGACCAATCTTATGTTTGAAAGTGATGAGAATGTGGGCCACCTAGTCCTTCATTATACTTCAAGGATTAAAAATTCTGAGGGATAAGAATATGAGAATTCCATGTATGATTAAAGGGGATTCATTGAATGCAATTATATGGTGTTCTAGGATATGGAAAATGCCATGGAAGTTGAGGTCTCTTTGGTTAGAAGCTATGGTAATCGGAGATTCATTGGATGCATCATTCAGACATGTGCTTCAGGAGGCTAATGATCTAGTAGATTCTTATGTGAAGAGGGGAGTTTCTCTTCGATCTTTACTCATTTTTTTGTTTTAGTTTTTATTCTTATGTGCTTCGAGAGGCTAGTGATTTAGCTTGCTATAAACCTTCTTTTATCAATAAAATTTTGAACATTGTCAAAAACAAAAAAAAAAAAGAAAAATTCAAATGAAGGGGAGAGGATTATCGCAAGAATGAATGTAAACAAAAAGGTGACCTGAGGAGGATTATGGAGAGATGAGAGAGAGAGATTAAAAAAAAATATGAATGCTCAAAAAAGAGAGGATTGTTTTTGCATGAATGAAATGTATATAAGAGGTAGACCTAAGTGGGGGGTTTTTTCAAAGTGGGTGGGCGACCGAATGGACCAGAACCATGTACGAAATACAAAGCACACAATTATAGTGGTCGTAGGTGGAGCGATTTGAACTTTTTGTGGGGGCGTCATACAAGCATTACATGTATCTTGGAGAAGACATTGATGGGTTCAACGTCTGAACCCACAATCCCCTTCTCTCTCTCTCTAAAATTTCTTGTTTTGATGCTACAATATTCCCTTACTCTCACTACAAATTTGCTAGGGGATTCTCAAAATTTCTTTTTTTGGGCCCACAGGTTCACCTGTCTCTCTACAAAATCATTTGTTAAAAAAACAAGGGGAGGCCTTTTTGAAGAAAGAAAAAAATTTATATAAGGCGTCAACCTCATACCGTACGTGTATGGTGCATCCGAAAAACACACTAAAGACGGCTCTTCCTGTGTTAGAAAACCCTCAAATCGATCATCCTCACCACGATATTCATAAACACAGTAAGCATAAGGGATTTTTAGTTCAAAAAATAGTTCATCTTCTAACACATTATCTGACCGTCCATTTTCAAGATTTTTAAATATTTATAGATTTACTTGATGGTCACTATTTTTGAAATTTTAAATTTTTTAATTGGGGTTAATAATAGATTTTCATATCATCCTAAGACTTTGCGGTACCGAAACTACATTTTTGACTTAGTTTTGAAGTGCAACCTACCTCAAATAGTATAAGGTTGACACCTTATACAAACCTCACCCTTCGAAGAACTACAACCTATAAAATGTGGAGAGAGAGAGAGAGAGAGATTATTGACAAAACTAGTGGCAAATGCATGCACTTTATCATGGAAGCAGGTTTGTGTAATGGTCATTAAGTTTTGTCTAGTGGAGGTGGTCGAGAAGCTTCGTAGGCCTCTACACTTGCTTTTTATGAAGGAGACACATGTCTCAGGTTTGACCCCTTTCTCTCTCACTCTCCATACAAACTTGTTTCATTGACAAATTATGTAGATCTGGTCATCTATAAAAGCAAGCTTGGGGAGAGATTTGTGCATTATGAAACACACAAAAGGTGGAGAGCAGTTGTTGCTATACTCTTGTAACAAACTGTGTCGATTGTTTCCCTTCTGCAAGGCCACAAACCCTAGAGAAGTTTCTCTCTCATTTTAGGTACTTCCTCTCTCTCTCTCACACACACAAACACACATATAAAGCCTAGAGGAGTTTCTCATTTTGATACTCTCTCTCTCACACACACACAACCTGGAGGAGTTTCTCTCATTTTGGTGCTTTCTCTCTCACTCACTCACACACACAAAAAGACTAGAGGAGTTACATTGCATTAGGTAGCCAGACTAGTTTATGTCAAGCTAGCCGGCTATTATGTGCAAAGTTTTCCAAGAATTGAGAAAGGAGATGGGCTCGTGATGGTAGCGCTCCCACAACCTAGTTACCATGTAGTGGTTTTTATTTTCATTGACATAACTCCATTGACCACTTCAAACAAAAAACTAACTCTTGAAAAAATGGGCAGGGGCATATCTTTCCTACTGAATTACCCAAAAAAATATTTTCCAATAATTTACTCATGAAACAAATCTCAATACATTTCAAAATTTGATTTGCAAAAAAGAAATAAAAAATCTTTTAGAGAAAACATGTTCACAAAAAAGAAAAAATTTTATGACTTGTAATTTTCACCATACCATTCATTAACATTTTTACGCACGCTTCTTTGTTAAAGCTTTCTAAAGAAGTACATTGTTGTTTAATATAATGTTTAAAGTTTCATTATCATCTAAATCTTATCCCACCAATTTGAGGTTAGAATATAATCTTTAATGTTTAAACTCATTAAATTATCTTGTATTTAGACGACATACCATTTTTATTGGTTAGCATGTGTACCATGCTTCATGGGAGCACATTGTACACTTACTCCCTTGTGTGAAAAAGCTACTTGGGAGTTTTTCTCAAGTTTAGGATCGACCTAGGCATCACCAGATAATTATTTTCAAAAATAAAATTTTCAATTTGAGTTATTCAACACTTTAAGTCTCCAAAAAATTGGCTGCCACTATTCAATTTTGAGACTTTCTTTCTTTCAAGCACAACAGAGTATGATTTAAAAATTTCCCTCTTGAGCTTAGTCGCTAGTTTCAAAACGTAATATCTCTAAAATTTGGTACCAAACGCACTCCTAAGATAAGTTTTACACAAGAGTGTAAGTCGACAATATGCTCCTTCAGGCGCATAAAATCTTTTCACTTTCTCTTTTGACCTTTTGTTGCTTTTGCAAGGTATGTGTGCACATCCATTATGCTTCCAATTGTGGCAAAAAAAAAGAACCATATGTTGATTTTACAACTTTGGAGTTCTAACATTAGAAGACTTTTTCATCAATATAACTTTTATTATAAAATGAGGTAGAAACTTTCTGGCCGAAAGATTTCATGCTCTTAATACTATCTTTTTTTTTTTTGGTAATTTATTGGGGGCTATTAGTGGGAATGAAAACTACAAGGTGGTGACTAGGGTGTATGGGTGGCTACCACAAGGTGGTAACACATTTCCCAATTTAAGAGTAGTCCCCGAATTTCAGGGATATAAGCTCTTCAACCTCTTAATTAAAATCAAGAAAAAATAAAATAAAATATTCCAAATTTCACTTTCTACGCAATCGAAAAAAATAATGTATCAAGATTAAGGAGATACTCTCCAATTTTTTTAGGGTGTGATTTAAGTGTTAAAAAACTCAAAATTAATTATTTTATTTTTAAAATAATTCTCTAATGATTCTTAGGTAGTTTCTAAAATTTTGGATCGAAAAAAAGTGAAAAGTATACAATGACACCATTTATCTTTTATACAAGGTAGTCACAATTAATCTTGACTTTTGGATATGAAATTAGATTGTTGCATTTATCTTTGAGCATCGAACTTTCCAATGCACCAAAGTTACAAGATTTCACATTGGATGATTGTAGTAATTGTGACTTTCTTTTATCAAAAGTAAATGATACAATGAAAAAATCTTTCCAAATGTATATAATATTCCTTCCAAATGTGTATAATATGCTCCCAGAAGCATAGCATATGAGCTAAACTTTTTGTTAGTGGCTTTCTTAGTATGATTGCTATTGGAGTTGACACCATTTGCCCATCACCATATCACTTTATGCCATGTGGGGTTGCTATCTTTCTTTTTTTGCCTTTTTTTTATTGACTAGAATAAAAAAGGAAGTCTTTCTCCTATTTCGGTTGCTATCTTTCTTTTTTTTTTCTTTTATTTATTGACAAGTATAAAAAAGGAAGTATTTCTCCTTTTTATTTTTCCTTTCATCAGAAAGTATTTATTCTTTGCTATAGAAGATAAATATGAGAAAGTACTTATTCTTTGCTATAGAAGATAAACATAAGAAAGTACTTATTCTTTGCTATAAAAGATAAATATGTAGTAAACCCAGTTGAGATTAAATGACATGAGCCAATTAGGACAACCATGGTGGTGGACAAGGGGGGTCATGCTCTAGGTTATTTGTTTTTTTTTTGTTTTTTCATCTTCAGTGTGTATTAAATTCTTTGGTATGCCAGGGCACATGCTGCTAAATTTTGATGTTCATTAGATTTTTTTAAAAAAAAAAAAATGAGCCGACCAACATATTAGTCAACCGTTATTCAATCTTGGGCTGTTGGAATTACATTGTTCCATGGGCTTACATAAATTTTTTTTATATACATGCTGTAGGGATCAAATGCGGAATTGAGTGACTAGAGGCATAAATTGAAAATCCGAGAAAAATTTTCTTAAATTTTGTGAGGAGAAATGACAAATTCCAGCAAATTTCACTTTTTTTTTTGGATGACGTAAGGAGTTTGTGACATTTATTTATAGGAAAGGGTGATAATCACATTGTATACAATCCCTTTTGATATTTGCTAGCTCTCCAAATCAAATCTGTTGATACTGGGGTTTCTCTTGAGCCTGTAATGGAGAAAAAGGATGCAATCGCAAGTATGTAATTAAAGTTTTCAGGCTTTAGTTTAATAGTAGACATATCAGTTTGGGCAAGGGAGGTTAACGGTTCAAGCTTTTGAACTTTGGTTCCACAAAACCCAAGCAAGCTAGTGTGTGTAAAAAAAATAAAAATAAAAATAAATAAAAAATAAAAAAATTCTTGATTAATGGTTTGAAGAATCCCGACAATGTTTTTTGTAGTGCACTAAATGCACACATAAAATCCAGCGTTGAAAATATGCATTGGTCGTATATTCCCACCTTTAGTACAATATCTATTTTAAATAAGTTTCAAGTTTTAAAATCCCTTAGATTTGCAAAGTCATGGCCATTTGTTATGGTCATATAACTTGAATAAATGAGTTTGTTTTGGATGGAGAAGAGTTCAAGATTGTGATTCTCTGTAGAGATGAAGGAAGATGAAGGAAGAAAGATGGAAGAGGGAGGGAACATGGATGATGGACGAGTGAGAAATGGTAAGATCTCTCTCTCTCTCTCTCTCTCTCTCTCTCTCTCTCTCTCTCTCTCTCTCTCATGCAGTCAGTAGTCTCTCTGTCTCTCTCATAAAAAGAAGGGAAAGATTTCTTCCCTTTCATATCCTACTTGTTCTGAATGTATGTATGCGAGAACTGAAAGTCATGAGTTAGCCTTTGTCTATTTGATTTTGATTGAACAACTGGGGCTACTTTATTTTTAGTTTTTTGTAAATTGTCTTGAAACAAAATTTGGGGTATGCTCACTTCTTATAAGGATGAATCTATACAAACTAATAAAATAAAAATAATTTTATTAAACGATGACCAAAATACTGATACAACTTTTAGGTCTGTTTTGGGTATTTTATTTTATCATAAACATTTTTTATTTTTTTTACGTGCACCATACTAAGGAATGGAAACATATGAAATACAATGTCAGGGTTATTTATAAAAAATAAATAAACATAAAACAATATTGGCATAACATTTTGTGACATTTTAACTGAAGCTATGCAACTGTCTTATATGGGAGGGGAGAGTTTATACAATTTGAAAAATTACACAATGAGACCATATACTTTTGGTATAAAGTGGACGCAAGTAATCTTGACTATTGGATGTGAAATTAGATTGTTGCATTTATTTCATTATCTAAGCTCAAACTTCAAAAAAAAATTTCTTGAACTTTGTAACAAACCCAAGCTATCGAATTTCACATGGGATATTTGTAAGTAAATGGGATATTTGTAAGTAAGTGATTGTGACTGTTGTATCAAAGGTTTAATCGTCTCATTGTATACGGGCTCATATAATTTTCCTATAGCATGTGGCATGTAAGAAGCTTTAAGACAATGCATTCCCTTTATCTTGCATATTATAAGGCTAGTGTTTGCTTTGTCATGAACTCAATTCTCTCAATCTCTCTCAAAACTGATTATAGGACACTAGCTAAATTGTGAAATAAGAATGTCTCATAATAAATTGTATGTCTTCTCTCTCTCACACTATTATAATTTCATAGTAATTTTCATCTCTCTATCTCAATATCTCTGCCATACTTTAAGACAATGCATTCCCTTTATCTTGCATATTATAAGGCTAGTGCTTGCTTTGTCATGAGCTCTATTCTCTCTATCTCTCTCAAAACTGGTTATAGGACACTAGCTAAATTGTGAAATAAGAATGTATCATAATAAATTTTGTCTTCTCTCTCTCACACAATTATAATTTCATAGTAATTTTCATCTCTCTATCTCAATATCTCTGTCATAGTTCTCTTTCTGCTATAGTTTCATAATATTTTGTTTTTCTCTTTCATTCTCTATGTCTACAATAGTTGGATGGCAATTTTTTTCGTAAATCTCTCTCTCTTATGATTCTGATGCAGGGACAGTTTGGACTGCAACTGCCCATATAATTACAGCAGTGATAGGATCTGGGGTGTTGGGATTGGGGTGGAGTGTTTCTCAGTTGGGTTGGATTTTGGGGCCTTTTTGTCTCCTTGGCTTTGGCTATGTCACCTACTACACAGCAACTCTTCAAGCTGATTGCTATAGATACCCCAATCCACTCACTGGAAAGAGAAACTACACCTACAGAGATGCAGTGAGAGTATTTCTTGGTAAGCATCCCCACTTACCCCTCCTCTCCTCCTTTTCACCTTTAATCTCATTGAATTATCATAAGTTCTATCATCTTATCTTCATTATCCATCTGTCATTGTCACTTCTTCTTATATCATGGTGATACAGAAGAAAATTATGGGAATAATTGCATACCAAACATGTTGATAACAATGGGTGGCACCCACCATAAGCCTTGGGTCCTTGATTGTTCTAGAATACAACATACTAATGGCGAATTTAGAATTTACAAATGAAAAAAAGTTGGAAAAATTACATACATATCCGGTATACTTTGTGTTATTACGGATGTACCAAATAGTTTCCGTTATTAGTTGTATGTCTGTTTTTTACCATTTATAACGCAATTTTTTTTAAAAAAACGATTTTACCCTTTTTCGGATGTTGAACATCCGAAAATAAGCCGAAAGTGTTAACGTTCACATTCTCATTTTCGGGTGTTGAACATCCGAATTGAAGGGTTTTTCGGATGTTCAACATCCGAAAATGGCCTGAAAGTTAAACATTCACATTCCCATTTTTCACATTTCGGATGTTCCCATTTTATAGAGACCTTCTAGAAAGTCTTATTTTCGAATATTGAACATCTGAAAATGTGATATTTTCGGATGTCCAACATCCGAAACCATTTTCGGATATTAAACATCTGAAAATGTCATAGTTTTGGATGTTCAACACCCGAAAATGGGAATATGAACTTTCGGTCTATTTCTGAATGTTCAACGTCTGAAAACGTAAAAAAGGGTATGTATATAATTTTTGGATGTTCAACATCTGAAAATGGGTATATATGAAATTTTCAGATGTTCAACATCCAAAAAAGGGTAAAGTTGTTATTTTTAAAAAATTGCGTTATAAAAAGTAGAAAAACGGACAAACATATAATAACATAAACTATTTGATACATTCGTAATAACACAAAATATAACAAATATGTATGTAATTTTCCCAAAAAAGTTCATGTAGAGTTGCAACCTTAAAATGTAGAATTAAGAATGCACCTCAAAAATCCATGGAAAAGGTTATTTTAATGTTGAAAAACCTTCTAATTGATCATCTCGACATCGAGTTGTATGAATATGAAAAGAAAAAGATTCTTAGTCCCAAAAATAGTGCATCTGGCAACATATTATCCAAACCGTTCATTTTTAAGATTTTCATATGTTTATAGATCTACTTGATTTTAGCTATATTTTTAGTTTAAAAGTTTATAATTGGAAATAAAAATAGATTTTTAGATAATCCTAATAAATTTTTACACCAAAATTATATGTTATGATAAAATTTCGCAGTACACCTTAAATAGATTGTTTAAGGTATATGTGAACCCCACTTCTTGGCCATTCGATATGAATTGAATGGTTATGATTGTTCATACCACAATGTCATGCCAAAAACTGTTTTATTTTTTATTTTTTTATACAAAACAATTTTGCATGAAATTTTGTGCATCCCATCATAAATTAGGGCAAACCTGAAAAAAATAAAAAATAATATATTTTATGTAAAAATAAGTGACCAAAATACCCCTACAAATTTTTGGAGATATTCTGATAAATTTTCACATTGGAAATATTTTTTTATTATTTTTGTCATATGTGTCCCTATCAGATCTTTGCTTACCCCAAATTTTGCTTCAAAATTATTTGTAAACTAAAAATAAAAAATAAAAAACTCTAAGCTATCAAATTAAAATTTGACGATTAAGCGCTAGCTTGTGACATTGTGACTCAAACCATCTCAGCCATGTACTCAGATCTAACGGCTTATACCAAAGTCACATATACCATATATATGGGCGGGGTCACATAGAAAGGCCTCCCTCTTTAGAACCTACACCATTTACTAATCTAAGACTTTTGACTATAAAATACCTTAATAAATATAAAAATTACTTTATTGTTAGGAAATTTTGAAATATAGGATTTGCGTAAATTTAGTACAGAGCCAAATTACAAAAGCTAATGCTAAACTAGATGGTGATAATAGATAGTGATGAGTATATTTACCGATATATATATATATATATATATATAAAAGTTGGTTTTTTATAATGCGTAATGATCTTATAGAATTTTCCCCCACCCATGCGTGTAAGGTCTCAAATGATCATTATTAAAGTTGGCACAGATCTCTATAAAAATTATCACATCGGTGGGAGACTTGACTTTTCTATAGATCCGTGTCAAATTTAATGGTGATCCTTTGAAATCCTACACATACGGGTGGGGAAGGTCCTACAAGATTATTTCTCTTTTATAAATTATCTAATTATTAATTAAGTGTATGTCTTGGAACATTTTAATACAAATACCTTTTGCCTTAACGAAAGTTTCAACTGCACCCCTACAAAGTTGATAAAAGTAACAATGTCTCTTTATAATTACATGTCATGAATTGGGTTGAACCTCAACTAGCATGGTTACAGACCGGGCTTGACCCAGTCAAATCTCACTCAAATAGATCTGGACCCGATCCGTTCCATCCCCTGGGGCATAGCACTGTTTTGCGTAACCTAGTTAGAGTTTTCTTTTCTTTTCTTCTTCTTTCCTTTTTTCTTTTTTTTTTTTTTTTTTTTTTTTTTTTTTAACGTATTTTAGCATTAAGCATCGAATTAAAGACGCAAGGTTACTAAATGTCAGTTGCTAACCGCTCAATCCTAAGCCCAACTCTTAATCTCATTTCGGTAACATACATATTGCACATATATCTAAATTCCATAGTTTTGCAGGGCCGAGAAATGTATTTATGTGTGGAATGGTGCAATATGCAATTCTTTGGGGTTCAATGGTGTCATACACCATCGTGGCTGCTTCAAGCATGGTGTAAGTATTTTGTCTTCCGACCATTTACCTCTCTTTGTTGTTGCATTTGTCGGTGTTGTGATAAGTTTGGTCCCAGCAATAGGGCTGTTAACTCAGTCTAAGTTCGAACTTGAACCGACCCGAACCAGGGTCGGGTCTAAGTCAGTTGGACCTAGACCGGACTCATGGGTGGGGTCGAGTTGAGTCTAGGTCAAGACATAAAAATACAAAAAATAATATATTATATGCCAAAGGACATACTACTCTAGCTGGAGTAGAATGTTCATTTACTCTCTTAGATAAAACCTACTTGGAATTAATTTTAGGACCTCAAGTTTTGGGATGTACCCTCTTAAACATATAAATTAACCTCAATTAAAAAGAAATTTCTAATTGTAACCTTTATACAAATGAAAAAATAATTTCTCGAGATAGAATAGAGACCATCCAATTTTTAGATGGTGAGATCTAAGTGTCATACAGCTCAAACTTCAAATATTTCTTTTATAATAATTATCTAATCATTCTTAAGTGGTTCCCAAAATTTCTTATTGACAAAAACCTCCCGTTTTCTAACCATAGGAGTAGAAGTAAACTATACTCCTGAAGGAGCATAGTATACGTGAAAATATTATTTATAATTTGTAATAACATGTAAATATATCGGACCCAGACTTGAACCTGACCTAACCTGCATTTGTCGAGGTTGGACCTGACAATGACCTGGCCCAGCACGGCTCCAAGTCAAATGAACCAGGACCCAACCAGCAGAATCCATTTCATGGGTTTAGACCCGTAAGGGAGGCAAAGGGTCGAGTTAGGTCAGGGTCCTGCTGGACATGGATCCGTATTCGCTGGATCCAAACCCAAACGGCGGACTCAATCCAAAAAATTAAAAAATATCAATGTACATAACTATATTTAAATGTATGTCATATATTGGGACCCGAAAAATATTCTCGGACCTGGACCCGAATAGTGTTCGGGTTGTTCGGGTCCAAGATTTGGACCTAGACCCTAACCGCCAGGTCCAAGCTTTGGGCCCATACCCGGACCCCGACCGGGTCTACCTCTCATGTCCTGGGCCGGGTCTGGGTCCATTGCCACCCTTGACCGAGATCCAGCAAGTCAACTCGCCTTTTGACAGCCCTACCTAGTCGTAGAATTCTTTAGTTGATAACTCTCTCTCTCTTTCTCAAATGCAGTGCCATGAAGAAATCAAATTGCTTCCATAAGAGCGGGCACAACAGCAAATGTGGGACTTCAGGGATTATGTATATGTTTATCTATGGTTTATTTCAAGTGATATTGTCCCAATTACCAAATTTGGAGAAGGTATCAACGATATCAGTGGTGGCAACAATCACCTCCTTTGTGTATTCAGGAATAGGACTAGCTCTATGCATAGCAAAGTTTGTGTGTCAAGGGGAGATCAAAGGAAGCTTAAGAGGGAACTCCATTGGTGACACTGCTTCTTCCTCCATTTCAAGCAACATGTGGAATGCCTTCCAAGCTCTAGGAAGCATTGCTTTTGCTTATGCTTTTGCCCATGTTCTCATAGAGATACAGGTACTACTTTATTATCTCTCTCTACTAACTATGAATTTATAGTAACTTCACTTTAACCTGAACATATGCTTCACCATTTCCAGGACACTTTGAGGCCACATCAACCGGAGAATAAAACTATGAAGAGAGCAGCAGTTTATGGGATGGCATCCACTGCGATATTCTATGTCTCACTGGGTTCTGCAGCCTATGCCGCGTTCGGAAGTCACACTCCTGGAAACATCCTAACTGGTTTCGGATTCTATGAACCCTTTTGGCTGGTGGACATCGGGAACCTTTGCATTGCCATTCATCTCACAGGAGCTTACCAGGTATTATGCAACCTCATGTCCCTGCCATCCTAGTAGAAGCCTTCTTGCTCAAAATTAAGAGCCCAACCATCATTTGCACTTCCTGTGTTAAATGGAATTTTTTGTTTTTTTGGGGTAAGTCAGCGGGGGGAGAAGGCCCCTACCCATTTTTCATTAACTAAAAATAGAGAAGATACAAATCATAGTGTTACAGTCATATCATAGGGCAATTGAACCAAATCATAAGTTACGACAAAGAAATGAAATCCGGCAGTCTAACATGCCAAACTATAGCAGCACAGAGAGCTATCCCCTTCTTAGCAAGTTTATTTCCTACCAGTGAGCTACCCCAGAAAAAAAAAGATTATAAAGAGAGATTTGGAGAAGAGAGTGTGTGTCTGCGTTGCTTGCTTGTAATAGAGTATTTGCATGAAAATGTGTCATGTATATGCGTTTCCGTGCACATGTTTTGCAGATAATGAAAATTTTGATCTTATCATTTATTTGTTTCACTGTGTAGGTGTACGGGCAACCCATCTTTGCCGCAATTGAGGACATGATATACTCGACCTGGCCAACAAACTGCTTTGTCCATCTGCAATTGACAGTCAAATTACCATTTTCGAACTTGGGTGGCGTAAGCTTGTCCCCCCTGTCTCTCCTCGTGCGCACAACCGTAGTTGTGGTAACAACGTTAGTGGCCATGCTTGTGCCGTTCTTCAACTCAGTTGCTGGTCTCATTGGGGCTATAGCATTTTGGCCTCTCACTGTATACTTCCCTGTGAACATGTACATAGCACAGGCTAGGCTAAAGAGGGGTACCATGAAATGGGTCCTCTTACAATGCCTCCTAGCTGCTTCTTTTGTGGTCTCTCTTTTAGCTGCTATCGGTTCGGTGGCTGATATCATCAAGAGCCTCAAGCATTCGAAGCCCTTCAAAGCTGTGTATTAACCAGTACGCGAGTTTGGCTTGGTTCATTAACGTGTCAATGGTTGGAGCACTTCGCCCCAAGCTCGAATCCTACGGCCGAACTAATCAATGAAGGAAACGAGAAGTACTAATTCACCATAACAAATGCACAAAATACATCGAGAGGACAAGTGGCTCATTAGGAACGATTGAGATTGATTGCTGATTCTGTTTGCATGTGTGGTGAAATAGAGGCTTTCTTTTAAATTTTCCTTATATGGGTTCATAAAGAGATCTTAATGATCTTAATGTCATCTTAAGTAAATAACATATTATCTGGAGTTTTTCTCAGTAAATTTAATGTAATATACTTTCATGAGTTTGTCTGCAGCCTTGTGTAATTAGCAAAAGAGATTTTCTTCATAATAAGAACTCTATCAAAGATAATTTGGGACCGGTAACTCTATGAATATAAACATGAATTCGCTGATGATCATGCGTCCTAGTTCCATGCCTATGAAGAAGACTGAAAGAAGTCAACATGTATAGAAATTGTAGAATAAGAGAATTTCATAAACTCAAAGGAATATAAAAACCAATAACCTTTATTGGGCATGTTTACAAAAAAGGGGCTTCAGAAAATATTGTGTAACTCATATGTGATGAATCCACATGAGCAGTAAACCTATTCCTCACGTGGCAATCAAATGCTTTGGAATGTGGGAAAATTGCATTTTTCTTGTTAAAGGCCTGTGAGTTATGTGGTGCTCAATCTTTTATTTAACAGCATAAGAAACTCCCTGATGTTCCTTGTGCACGTTTATTCATTTGGTGCAGCAGTTTTGCCAAAATGGAAAGTGAGGGATCTCTACATCTTTCACTACAATGATAAAAAATGCAAATTAGAAATGGTCAAACAAGCATAAGAAATGAAATTGGAGGATTTGGTCATCTAAAAGAATGTTATGACTTGTATCATGGACTTGCATATCCATAGTTTCGGCACGTCTCATTCCAAGACACTAAAGGCATGGGATACTTTAAAAATTTAGATACTTCTTAACGATGTTTCTAGTGAGTGCTCACTTTTAAAATGCATGTAATTCACTAAAGAAAAACCACCCCATCTCTATTTATTTGATGTATGGGAATGTCACATCAAAGAGACCAACTCGGAGGTTCATGTTTCTTACACTGGTATAGTAGAATACTGAGACATGTATCCTTGTCTTCATTAGACACAGATATACCTTGTGGCCCATATTTGTTAGTTATAGCCAGGGATTTGTCCACCCATTATTTAATGGGATGGTATACTATGAGACAGTTTATTCTTAGTATATGAAGATCGCAATCACTCCTGACCATCAGAGGAGGAATTCAACAGCCTGTGTGTGTCACTCATGAAAGTTTCTTTTGGGCTTTCAGCTTAGACATGACACATCGTCAAACACTCTTCTTACATCTAACTACTTAATGTGTTTGCAATCTCGTTATGCCAAAAATAAACGGTCTTATCATATTACTTTCTCCTATCTCATTTTGTATTGGCAGTCCTAAATGTCACAACTTCCTTGTCATTTATAAATATTTCCATGGGCTACTTCCTTGCAAGCATGTTCATTGTACACTACCACTATCTACTAGGCCTTTCCAACCAAGAAAAAAAACAGAAAAAATATTTTATTTTCGTCAAGCATTCGCTTGATGCAAATGCTTGAAAATGGAGCAAGTGAACACTAATTTATTAGATAATACCCAGGCACACCAGTATTTTGATCCAAAGAAAAGCAGAACAAAAGGACAAGCCGATATTGCGTTCACAGATTACAGCAACTTTCTTTTAACTCATATAACTTGTTGGAATCATGGAATTTATTAAATTATTTTGAGCATAGTCCCCCCAACAAAAGAAGTTACTGAACAATCATCCGTTATTCCATAAGTTCGAATTCTTACCATGCGCAAATCAGAGCTTTAATACATTGTTAATACATACTTAAGGCTAATGAAAATGCAAGCTTCTGATTGATAAAATGGGCATGGGCTAACCACTTGAAGAAAATACCCCAACATTTATGCAGCCATAAAGAACAATACAAAAAAGAAAAACAACTAATCTTCATACTTCTCATACTTTCTGATTTCCCCCATGACTTTACTTAATATGCCATCTTAAAAGGGGTCACATGCTTAAGACTATCGAAAATACCAGCTACTGAACCAATAATAGCCATTAGACTAACCATGAAACAAATGACATTCAGACTTCGTAACAAAATCCATTTTCGTGTGCCCTGCTTTACCCTCATTTGGGAAATGTACATAGTTGTTGGGAAATAGACTGTTAATGGCCAAAAGGCCAATGCTCCAAGGAGGCCCATGATAGCATTAAAGAAGGGAAGAATCAAGGCGATTAGAGTGATTATGATGACAAGTAGTGATTGAACTTTGAGCTTTGAGAGGGTGAATCTGAAAGCGAATGAGGACAACAGAGGAAATTTGAGAATGTAGGTGGCAATCAAATAGCAGTTTGTCGACCATTTCGAAGAAATATACTTCTCACAACCTGAAAAATTGGTTGCAAAACCACCTGTAACAACAGTGCATTATTATGAGTGAAGAGAGACTGAGTTTGTGCTTGGAGAAAGAGGCTATATTACCTGGAGACTAAAACAGTTGTCCATTTCGGACCCCTTTTTATGTTGTGCGACACTGTACCCTCAAATTTAGAAACATAGAGAAATGTCCATAAAATTTTGCATAATTAAAAAGAAAAAAAATACAAATTAAAGTACATGAAGGCATAGATCACACTTAGATCACACTCATAATGAATTCTACACCTTACAAGGTATGACTAAATACAAATTCTAAATACATTTGCTTCGAGGATGGGCAGCATATTTCTTGGTAAGATGTTTGATGAATGCGTTCAAATTCATACTATCCCATCTGAAGAAAAAATAAATGGATATTTCGGCTCAATACATTCAGCTATATTCAAGTATCAGGGTACCAACTTGGACACTTGAGGATCCAAGTCCCCCAATTTGACTGTTGTGAGTCCCATGTCGGACTGAGGAAATGTAATAGGAACAATCAACTTTCTTATGAACGTCCAAGAGATTCATGTGATCACAGAGTTTTTGGCCCAGAAATCCCCAAGAACTCGATCATGGCAGGCTTAGGAAAGTCCTAAGCCTGATAAGTAATTTTTCAAACCCGGATTAATATCGTCATGCTAGAATATACAAGACTACTTACTAGTATCATTTTGGGATATGTAGGAGGAGTATGAGTACTCTTATTGTTCTTTCTGAGAGAGTGAGAGAGCACTACTTACTTGGCAGGCACCCACAAGGTGGATGACAATGAACAAGTTGGCAATGTCAATGAGCAAAAAGGATTCATAAAATCCAGTGAGCAAGTTGCCTGGTGCATGATTTCCAAAAGCAGCATAGCCCACAAAACCGACTGACATATAAAATATGGTTGTCACAGCGATCCCGTACAGTGTCGCCCTTTTCATAGTCTTATTTTCTGGTGGAGGAGATCTTAAAGTGTCCTAAAAACACAAATTATAAACGCACATAAACATCCTAAAGTCCTTTCCTCTCTTTCAAATATAATAAATGGAAGATATGTTATAATTCACAAAAGAAAGAAGATGTGTTGATTCTTATAACTTCATACAAAATCAACTAACTTCTAGAAAATGTTTCACAGTTCTGTAAATATTAAAGAAAAATTATGAATTCAATGAACAAATTGCCTTTCATCTTGATAAAATTGCTCAATGAATCCAAAATGAATGCACAAGAACACCAAATGTGTGCAAAGTGCATGGGAATTATTGGAGCTTACCATGATGAGGAGCTCATAGGTGCAAAGGCCACCTCAAGCACTGACACACACATCATTGATGTGAGCATGCTCTGTCCTTTATACATAAGAAATGAGAAGAAACTCATTTACAAGTACTAACTCGTTGATGGGTGACTAAGCCCAACAGTTTTCAGCTTTAAAAGTGAAATACATATAAGTGACAGTGGTAAAAAACTTGCCGTCCTAACCTAGAATCGCTTGAGTCGGCTTGGGATAGAAAAAATGACCATTCCCAACCCGAAACTCCACCATTACCAAACGTCTCCCCAAAATTTTCAGAATCTTTCGATAATCTTAGTGAAAATTTTCAGATGGACCAGATAATTTATTATAAAATCCATTATTTTTAGGATTTGAAAATATTTTTTTTTTCTTTATATCTATATGTTCGCGGTCGAGATGATGAAAGGTTTTTCAAATTCATAACACTCTTTTTTACAGGATTTTGGGGTGCACCTTACTTAATGTGAACTTTTCCAACCTAGTTATCTATCACAAGAAATGGTTCAGTTAAACATGGTTATGTATCAGTGATTTAAAAATCGAATCGGTGACAAAGATCGGGCAACGCAAAAACCGATTTGGATCGATGAATCGGTAGTCTAGATTACCTTTTTATTGTGCGGATATAATATTGAACCAGTAAAAAAATACATGCAAAAAGAATGGACCGACCAAATATCTGTCCAAATCGGTGAATCGACATCTTTACAACATCAAAATGAAATTTTTACTGCAGCAAAAGGTCATTTTTTACCGTAGTAAATCGCTGGTTCTCTTCTAGACCCAGAAAATTTCGTATATATTGACAGGATGAGCACTGGATGAGTGATTCACGGGTCGAACAGGGTGATTTTGTGCCGATATGAGCAATTTTTAAATCACTATCATGTATGATATCATATGGTTCAATGCAAACACATTTTACTACTAGAGAAAGTGAGAGATTGATATCAAACGGTCATTTTAAAGAGAGAGAGGGGGAATGGATGATCATGATTCATATAACCTACTGAGACAAGACTTGGATAATGATAATGATCACGATGATGAGGGAATGTTAAATATATAGAAAAGGAGGAAGAAAACAGTACCTGTATTTCTAAGAGAACTCCAGCAAATGTGTAAGCAAAAGCAATGTTGCCAAGGGCTTGAAAGGCATTCCATGTCCTTGTGACTGGAGAGTTGTGAACGCCACTTAAACTACCCCTAAGTTCTCCATGGGATATAATTTTGGCAATACCAAGACCCAACCCAATGCAATGCATGAATAAGTGAAGGACATTATTGAGGCCAAAACTGAAAGCCATGTAATTTGGGAACTGAGATAATATCATTTCAATCGCCCCAAATATTATAGTGTACATATTTCCTGACACCCTACATCTTGAATTATGTCCTTTTTCATGGAAGCAATTCTATTTCCTTATTGCCCTGTATTTATCAAAAAAACCATAAAAACATATAAGAGAGAGTGTGTGTGTGCACTTTTTCAAGTGGTGTCTTAACATCCCAATTGGCTGGTTGAACCGGAAACCGGGCCACCAGTTATACACTTTGGTGATCCGGATAAGTGGATATTAGGTAAAATAAAAATAAAATTTAAAAATTACGAATAAAAGGGGTGAAAATCAGACGGTGCCAAGTGGTAGACGTGGATCACCACTGATCAAACTCGATCCAAATCAGGGGATTCCGATACCGACTGCTTTTAAATGCATGTACAATTAAATGTTTTAAAACCATTGGATTTTAAGAACATGGCTTTTAAAACGAGTGTGGTTTACATAACGATATGATACGTGAACCTTAAACAATCAGAGTAAGGTGTGCATCTCCAAGCAGTGACGAAAGATGCAGTTCCTATGCCGAAAGGCCCTTTGAATGTTTGAAAATCTAATGTCACACGAGTTATAGAATTTAAAATTTCAAAAATAGTCTACAGATCTATAAACACTTGAAAATCATAAAAACCGATAACTTAGATAATGTGATGCATTATTTTCATGAGTTAAAATTATTAGTTTTTAATCAATAGTATAAGATTGACATATTATATAAATTTTTTCCATACAACACACCACCACAGACGAAACAATTCAAACTTTTGGTGAAGAAAGAGAGTGGGAGTCTATATAAACCCAAATCAAAATCCAATTTTTTTGCCCTTAAAAATAGGGATTATATAACTATACATGGAGACAGGTCACAATTGCTTGTAACCATCTGATGTGAAATATTATAGTTTGGGTGTGTCACAAAGTTCGAAAAAATTTCTTTGAACTTTGACCTTAGTCAATGACATAAATGCAGCCACTAAATTTTACATCCAATGGCCAATATTACTGTCACCACCTTGTACCACAAGTAAATTGTCTCATTATATCTAGCAGTTGTGTAAAGATCTCGAATAACCAAAAAAAAATTACAAACTAGATTATTTTTAAGCTTTAAATATTGCTCCTTTTCTTTTGTTTAGATGCATGTGATCGTTGAAGTGGAAATAATTAATTTGCAAATTTCAAAAATTCAAATTTCATTGCGATTTATGGCCCGTCTGTATAAAACCTTGTAGAGGTTTAGATTAGATGAGTCTACTTTCTTTTCTTTTTTTTCTTTTTTTGTCCTTTTTTTTTTTTTAATGTTTAGATGAAAGAAAAAGTTTATCTAAGGATCTACCTTATAATGTAGAACTACAGATGCCGCTCAAAAATCTATCGAAAAAAATAGTTTTAATGTTGAAAAACCCTTTGATTGATCATCTAGACATCGAGATGTATGACTGTAAAAAATAAAAAGATTTTAAGTCTAAAAAAATAGTGCATTTTATAACATATTATCTACTTGATTCTTAACCATTTTTTAAATTTAAAATTTTACAATTAGATATAAAAATAGATTTTGAGATAATCCTAAGAACGTTTTACATCAAAATTGTATACTATGATAAAATTTGAAAGTGCACCTTACCTCTACACCTACGGATGCATCTGTAAGCATAATGCACCTTAGATGAACATACTTCTTTTGTCATATTTACCATCAATCCTTCAGGTAAATGATTATCTGTTCCCAATGGGAGCATATACTGTATTTCCTACCTTGGGTAAAACTCCATCTTGGAAAATTTAAAGACCCTAAAGTTTGGAGATTAGCTTCTCAGCCTAGTGACCAACTTCGAAAATAAGAAAAACTAAAAGAAAGAGAGTAAAATGACTTCCAAACGTACTCGATATGTACCAAGATCTAACTGACCCTCGGCCGGGTTAAGAATTCAAGATCCAAATATTTTCTATTAAAATCCACCTCTGATGAATTTAAAGTAGATCCCCAAAATTTTTTTAAAAAAAAAAAAAAAGGAAAAAAAAAAAATAATGATAATTAACTCTTGCATGTGTAGAGCGTACTCCTGCAGGAGCACACTAAGCATACTCCTGTAGGAGCACACTAAGCATGCTCCTGCAAGAGAACAAATACTGAGCGATACCACATATCATCATTTTTCTTGAGCCTGCGAAATAAAATTGTGAATCAAGAGAACAAATACTACAATTCAGCGGACTAAGCATAGAGAAATATGGACACGTATACTATGCTCCCTCGGGAGCATGCTTTATTTCTACTCCCTCGGTCAAAAGATCTACTTGGGAGGATTTCTTTAATATGAGATTTTGAGAACCATTTAAGAATTTTTAGATGATTATTTTCCAAAAACAGAAATGAAATTAGAGTTTTCTAACCGTTAGATCTCACTACCGAAAAATTGGATGGTCTCTCTTCAATCTCGAAACATTATTTTTGTCAAGGGCAGAGAGGGTACAATTAGAAAATCATTTTTATTGGAATTAATCCATGGGTTGAAGATGTCACATCCCCAAATTTTAGATTCCTAAAATTAATTCTAGGTGAGGTTTTTTCCGATGGAGTAAATGTGCACTCTACTCCTTAAGGAGTAAAATATCTTTAGGTGAGAAATATAGTGTATTGGTTCAACACTGTCTATTTAAACAATGGACGATGATAAGGAGGGAATTGGATGACCTATGAAGAAAGTCTATAATAAATTAATAGGCTATGGTAATTCTACTTCATTGGGCTCAAATTTTTTAGGGTGTAGGGCCCACCATTACTTCGATGTCATCTTCCTACTTTTCCAGTGGTATGCTCCATTTCCAGTGGTATGCTTCTTTCATAGGTCGCTATATTATTGTTTATTATAGTGTAATTATTTAATAGTTCATCGGATTAAACTATGAGACCATTTACTTTTGTTACAAAAACATCATAATTGCTATTAATTATTAGATGTCAAATTGAATGCCTTGATGTGTGTCACAAGGTTCGAGAAATATTTTTATGAATCGAGTCTAGTCAATGACACACTCACAACCACTCAATTTGAAATTTGACGGATAAAAGTGATTGTGATCTCCCTGTATCAGAAGTAAATCGTCTCTGTATTTATATTTTTTTGTACTATAATTTTGACAAAACCATTCCTAACATAGCCCTAGAAAGCGGGGGGGATTTATATAAAAAATACAGTTTTTTGGGTAACTCAGTGGGTATGATAAGCCCCTACTCATTTTTGAAATAGTCAAGTTTTAAATCTATCAGTGATAATGGAGGTCAATACTTATATAAAAAAAACTTGTGTGTAAGAGAGAGACCTAAAAATGCGCTCATGACATGGATGCATGTGCGATTTCGGCGCCCTGTAACAGGGTATGGAGACCTATAACAGTCAGAGAGGAGATTTGCAGTGTAGTAAGTAACAAAGGCTAAGGCCAAGAGAACTAAGGGCCCCAGAATCCAGCCTAATTGTGCATAGCTCCAACCCAATGCAAGCACCCCAGTACCAATCACCACTGTAATCAAATGGGCAGTTGCGGTCCATACCGTCCCTGTAACATGTATTGCATAAGTAAATAAAGGGATTCTATAATCTTAACACCCCTTCAAAATACTGATGTTAAGTTAAGAATAGGGTATATAAAATATCACAGTCCCTGTAACATGTATGCATAAGTAAATTAAAGCACATGCGAAATCACTGTAAAAATATAATGGATATTTTTATCATCTTTATGGGAATACAGTTGAAATTTTTATCTAAAGTCAAAGCTATTTGTACTGATAAAGCTCCATGAAACTTGCTTTGAAAATACCAGTGTCAAATTCTAATGTACTTTTACTTAATGATTAGGCTAGTCACTGAATGAGATTTCTATATACTAACAGTTTTTACCAAATACACCCCTCGCAATCATTTTAACGTTGGTTTTTGTATTTTGAAGATTTGTTCAATAAATAAAAATCTATAAATAAGTAATGCAAACCTAGATGTTATATTAACAGGAACTATGATTTGGGGTTTTGGGGAATTCTGATTTTCAAATAAAGAGAGAGAGCAAGAACAGATTATGGATATCCTTACCGTCCATGACTGAGAATGGACCAATGCTATCAACATCTCTTCAGAGTCCTTTTTGGTTTGGTGAGGAAAATGAAGTAATGTGGGGATTCGGCCGATTCGGAACAGGCTTCAGAATTTTTTTTAAAAAAATTAATTATATATGAAAATAATGAAAAAATAAAAAATAAAAATTTCAAAATGAATAAAAAAAACTTTTATCTAGATATTACTTGGCTTAGGCCGAATCAGCTCGAAATAGACTCAAATTCGACAAAAGTTGCCCAGAGCTCATAGAATCAAAGCAGCAACACTAGGCTTCACTTTGCTTCAGTGTACGCCTAAAATCCGAAAGGTTCAGCTGAAACGAAGCGAATTTAACAACACTAGAATAAACTATATGTTCATTTCAACACCATTATGTACGTTAATGATGTTCATAATCTAACTTATTCTTTCTTTTTTTTTTAAAGCTATTCCACGCTTTTCCCATTTTAATCTTGTGGAGGTCATAAACGTCACGAGTAGTGGCAACTGGGATATAAAGTGGGTGGCTAGGGCTGTCAATGGGTCCTGGCCAGGCCAATTGTGGCCCAAGTTTTGGCTGCATGTTACGGCCCTCTGACCGGGTCTGTGTAGACCTAGGAGGCCCGAGTTAGCACCTGCCTTTCCAAGGCTCGACCTAGTATATTTATTTTATGGGTTAGATATCATCATCATCATATATTTTTTTTACCTGTTCATCCATTCTTTTCATAAGTTAAAGATTCATGATAAAATATGGCAAAATTTTATTCTGGCTGCCTATCTAATGCAACCTACCTCCTTTATTAAGATTTTAGACTGGTTAAAGGAAAAAGTTTATAGATTGGATATATTAAATACATATACTCTTTTTACATACTTATATATGGCCATGCTGAGTCCGTGCCTTAATATATGGGCCCTAAAAGAGCTCAAGTCTCATTATCATGAATTCATGACGAGCCCGAGCCTACCCTATACTATTTCAGGCCCGAATTGGGCTTGAGCTGGCCTAGCTTGAAATCGACCCGTTAACAGCCCTACTGATGGCCAATGCCTGGGACATTCAATTGCATCTCACGTAAATGCCATAAAGATCTTGTCCATTGTCCCTTAAACAACCAGCACATCTAAGTATAGTTGATAGAAAGAAAACTAGGTGGACTTCCTTCATCTTTTGCAGGTCTTCTCTCTCAGAAGATACTCTCTTATGCCTTGTCTATTTGTCCACTTGAGGACCAGTTTGTTTGGATTCACGTTGCGGATGGCCTTTTTTCAATTAAAAGAGCTTGAGAGTATATCAGAAAGGATAAGCCTATTAAAATTGTCTTTAAAGTTTTATTGTCGATGCCATCTCTCCCTAAGGTAAAGGGGTTTACCTGGTTAGCCTTGTATTATAGGTTAGCAACACCTTCGCTACTTCAAACACAAGGTCTAGTTTCGGTCTCCATCTGCCTCTTTTGTTACGAGGAGAAAGAATTCTCATATCATATCATGATGCAATTCTTGTATTTGAAACTTATTTAGAGATCCATTTTGAGTAGATTTGGAAAGTGCTTCCCCCTTGAGCATACCACAGTGACCGTAATAGCCAAATGGGTTAAATTTCGATTTCAATCCACAGGTATACAATTAGTTTGGAATTGTGTATTTTCTATTACTATTTGGTGCATTTGTATGGAACGGAATTCTCAAGTACATGGTGGAGGTAATACGCCTAAGGAATTTATATTATGGTATATTTTTCATTTGGTTAGATCTTTGACAAAAGTTAAAAATTGGGCCTTTCATCCTTCATAATTTAATATAGCTTCCAACCTTAACCCACATTGGAATTTAGCACCTCCCCGAGTTCATATTTAGGTGGGGTGGCAACCTCCTCCTTTAGGATATTTCAAGCTTAACATCGATGGGGCCTCTAGAAAGAATCCGGTAGTGCTAGTTGTGGGGGCATTATCAAGAGTGATGCAGGTGGTTTTATTGCGGCCTTTGCAGCCCCTATGGGTACCAATTCGAATAACAAAACCGAATTCTATGCACTTGAGAGGGGAATTTCATTACTAAATTGTGCACCTCTTGTCATTAAGAGTGACTCGAAATTCCTTGTTGATTCCTTGAATCGGCATTGCAAGTCTCCTTAGAGATTGCATTTAATTTTGGTTAATAGTATATCCAAGCTTGCATCTTTCGCTGACCAACAATGGAAGGCCCAACATGCTTATAGGGAGGGAAATATGGCTGCAGACTATTCGGCCAAGGCGGCGGTCTCTATGAATGAAGCAATTGTGTGGCGTGCTCACCCCCTAATTTTGTAATGCCCTGCATTTCATCTGTTGTTAGTGTTTCCTTGCCAAGGGTTGTATAAGACTTGTTTATGTAAAACCTTTTTTGTTTTTTTAATAAAACGGGTAGGGGCCCAATATCCCCATTGATTCACCCCAATATATATATATATATATATATATATATATATTATCCGAAATCCAGTTCATCTCCACCATCTATCTTGAAAACGAACAATGGATTGGCTGGCGGTGTATTGTACACAATAAATAGAATTTCTATGACATAATTTTCCATATCACACGGAACTTTCTAAGATCTTAAAATGAGCCCGCTCAAGATTTTTTGGCTTTCATTAATTTGGTACTTTGCTAAGGCCCTATGGGATTATGCACTATAATACCTTCATATTACCAACAGTATGATGCATGTCATCTCTACCATCCATAATTGATAATGAAAAGTGGACGTAAGCAGTCCTTCCACTCAGCCATAGTGACATACTTGATCCGAAGAATCAGTCATCTCCGCTATTTTCTGCGAAGATGAACGATGGAGATGACATGTACCATATTGTTGCTACTGTCTTCTTTTCATCAAGAAATTAGACCGCTGCTTCTCATTTGATACTAAAAGTAAACATACTTCAGTAGTTTCACAAAACGAAAGGAACATATTTAGGTTCCAATGTTTGGGCTTATGAGAACATCAAAAGTACCCATACAATTACTTATTATATAAATATAAAGAAAATTCACTTGGTAGGCGATTTTCTCATTTAAAACCAAAATGCCTAGCACTATCGACATCATAAATAAATAAATAAATAAATAACCTCATTGCAAACATTATACAAAAAATCCATACTCATCATGAGTATAGTATTCATACCCAATATCCACCATCTATGCTTATCAACAATGGTTCGTATGAACTGTTTGCATTTAAGACCTCCCTTGTTTTACTTGGGGAGCGTGTTGGATATGGATACCCAATAATATAGTCCCAATGAGCATGGTATGAGGTCCTTTAGTCCACTTAACAAGGGAAAATAAAAAATAATTAAGTCATCACAGTCCATGAAAATGATGGTGCTCATTTAGACAGTGTAGGATAAACTAAGATCCGACTGAACCAAAATGGTGGGTCCCACTCTTGTCATCACCATTCATCATTTGAATAGACATTGTTGGCTCAATGGATTATGGTTACTCCATAGTCCAATAATTATAGACCAAATTTTTCATTAACTGATCTACAAACTAAGGTAGCATATTCCATGGCATTGGTATTCGTCGTGTTTGAAAGTTTTTACCACTGTTTTAAAACCCAACAATTTTTTATCCAGGTGGGGAATTGGCCGGGAACAAACCGGTTTTGGGATGGTACGAGTCCCAACCCAATTCCACTCTAAAACCCTACCTTTTATATTTTTTTTCTCTTTTTCTTTAATATGTCTAAAGTTTTCTTACATCCTGTTCAATGCCCAACCCATAAACTCCTATTTCCATTTTTAATTTATTTTATTTCTTTTTTAATATTTTTTTGGAACACCTATCTAGACCGATCCAGATCGTCAATCCAGCAATTTGATACGAATATGTGGGCGAATGATTCACCCACCAGTATGGGTTTAAAAATCACTTATTTTCACTATTGTTTGGGCGGTTTGGATGCTAGATTGGAACCATGCAGTAATAGATAAAGCACATCCCTAAGGGGCCGTTTGGGTACCTGGAAATTTGTTACGTTACAATAGATTACACGAAAATATGATATTTATACTGTTTGGTACACTTTAATAATAAGGAAATGAAAATACATAACCCGAGATTTCCCAAAAAAATCACAAAATCCATTACGTCCATAAAAGGTGATAAATCTATTACGTGTTTGAGAGGTAACCTTTGGAAATCTTTTCTATGCTTCTCTGCGCTATCTTCTCTTAAAAAACATTTCCCTCTCTGATGTTATTGTATAATTATTAAGGTAAGTAGAAAGTGAAAGTAGGGGATATGAAAAGGGGAATCTAAATTGATTTGAATAGGTGTATGAGGACAATTTTCTACTGCAATCATAATAAAAAAATTTATATCCCTATATCCCCAATTTGGTTGTAGCCCTCATCTGACCCACATATAAAAAGAAAAATATTTAATAATTGGTAAGTGAAAGTAGGGGAAAATCTAAGTTGATTTGAATAGGGACAATTTTTTATTGCAATCATACCCACTTATAAAAACAAAAATATTTAATAATTGGTAAGTGAAAGTAGGGGAAAATCTAAGTTGATTTGAACAGATAATGAAAAATTTTATACATTCCTCTATTCCCAATTTGGGTTGTAGGCCTCATTTAAAGCGATCAGCAGCTTATAAAAACAAAAATAATAATTATAATAAAAAAATTTCTATATCCATCTATCCCTAATTATAATAATCGTAATAAAAAAAAAATTTATATCCATCTATCCCTAATTTGGGTTGTAGCCCATCAAGGCATAAAAATAAAAATAATAATTGGTAATCGATGAGAAATTACACAATACAATCATAATAAAAAATTTCACATAACATAATCTTCATAAGAGATTAGTAAAAGCTAAATTGAAATTATATACCTCTCTAGTCACCTAAAATTTTCTATTGCAACTACCAAACATTCTAGTTTACTAATCGAACTTCTTTCCATTTTTAACTTGTACTATAAATATTTTGATTTTGATATCATAAATTTATTGCTTGTTTGAAATTATACAGAGAGAGACATTTGAAAGAACTTTTAAAAAAAATAAATAAAAATAAGGCTTATCACAATAAAATCATGTTATTCTAATGACTTATCATGTTGAAACCAAAGTCTAATCATGTTATCCAAACATAGCTATATTTTTCATATCCGGATGGTAATGCATTTCCCATATTTTCGTCCAGCATAGTCAAACAGTAACAATATATTTCCCAAGTTGCATCCAAATACTACCCAAACAAAACAATCCATTGCAAGTAATGTATTACGTCAGGAATACATTTCATATACAATATATTTTCAGGTATCCAAACGACCCTCAAAAAAATGTATGATTGCAAACTTTTGAAAAATACAAGCAATTGAACATTTCAGATCTCTTCTTAAAGGAATACATAGGGTTTTGGCTACCCTTGATTGACAAAACAAAATACCCGCAAATTGCGTTAAGAATAAAGAACAAAAAGTATTTAAGACGATTAAAATGGATTAAAGGTTAATAACGGAAGGTAAAATTATTGCAATGAAATAAGGAAAAAGTTTATATAAGGTTGCAATATTAAACAGTAGATTTTAGGTGCACCTCAAAAGAACTTTTGAAAAATCCATCGGAAATGGCGGTTTTGCTGTTTTGAAAACTCTCTAATTGATCATCTCGACAACGAGATACATGGAAATAAATAAAAAAAAACAATTAAGTCCTAGAAATAGTACATCTTGTGACACATTATCTGGACCATCCATTTTCAAGATTTTCAATAGATCTACTTGATTTGAGGCATTTTAGAGTTTAAAATTTTATAATTGAAGATGGAAATATATTTTTAGGTCATCCTAAGAATTTTTTACGCCAAAGTTATATCTCTTTTAAAAAAATTTGGAGGTGTCTTACTATGATTGTTTAAAGTTGCAGCCTTATGCACACCACACCCATAAAATAAAATTGTTTCAAGTGGGCTGGACATTTTTACAACATGCAGTCCCAAGGTATAACGCACCCATCTTAAAGGGATGCAAGTAGGTGGTCAATGTAAAACAATTGAACATGCAGTCCCACGCACCCATCTTAAAGATGGATGCAAGTAGGTGGTCAATGTAAAACAATTGAACATGCAGTCCCAAGGTATAACGCACCCATCTTAAAGATGGATGCAAGTAGGTGGTCAATGTAAAAACAATTGAAACTAACAATTGAAATGTTTTTTTTATAAAATAGTTATTTTTATTTCTGAAAATTTATTATTTATATTCATGATCTTCATGTCAAAGATTGCATGCCCTTAAAAATTGGGTCCGAAAATCCATCCCAAAAATAAATTTTGAAGAGCCGATTTATTTCCGCATGGACTCATAAAACTTCTTTAGTATAGTTGCAAATTGTATTCCACCTTGGCACAGTGATTGAAAGTGCCCAATTATAGACTAGTAAAAGTGGAGATACCGATGCTTGCAGAGGGATGTCTATATTCACTGAATCAACCGTTTAAGCTATCTCATACATGCTTCACACCGTCTTTATTTACATACATTGCTTAAAACCAGCTAGGGTTTGTTGGATCGGCTCTCCATTGTACCTCAAAATCTACATAAAAGCTAGCAGTCTTACTTACCTCTGCAATGTGGAGGGGAAAACAAAAGGGAGGGTGGGAGGGAGAGCATCTAAATCCACTGGATTTACCCTGTTATTGAGTTCTAGTTCTAAATAATCAAATTAAGGCGCACCTCAAACTTTCAATAGAAGAGGTAGTTTCAATTTACAGAAATCCTCAAATCGATCATCTTGACCTCGAGATGTGTAGATGTGATAAAAAGTAGATTTCAAGCTTGGAAAATAACGCATCTTGTAATGTATTATTTGGGCTGTCAATTTTGAATATTTTCAAGTGTGTATATCTACACTATTTTTTAAGCTCTAAATTTTATAAGTAGAGATGAAAATAAATTTTAAAGCAATCACAAAGATTTTTACTAATAAAAAATTATCTTTCAACACTATTTAGCAATACGCCTTACTTTAATTGTTTAAAGCCTCCACCATATACAAACCACACCTTTGAACTGATGCTCATTTCCTTCAATTCATAGTAAAAGACGGAAGTATTTTTTGCGCATTTTGCATGAGTTGGTAAAAAGGGAAAAGGGAGAGAGAGCACGAGCCTTGCGAGGGAGGACATCAAGAGCGAGATGGGCCGTATTGTGATTATTAGCGTTGGCAATAGGCTGGTTGGCACGCCCTAAGCGCTTAGGCCATAAAATATGGCCTGAGGACTGAGCTAAGGCTAGGCCACTCTTGGCCTGAGGAAAGGACTAGGCCGGTCTTGGGCTAGGTCGTGACAGGGCCGGCCCTTTTTATCCTTTTTTTAAGGGGGGGTTTTCTTTTTATTGTATTTAGCCCAGCCCAGCCCAAGAGAGCCGGGCTTGGGCTAGGGCTTCTTTGGCCCTGTTAGGCGGGCTACGGTGGCCTATAGCTTGTAGGGAGTAGGGCCAATGGTGCCCCTGCCCCTTGATCGAGGGGGCTGTGCAAAAGGTTTGTTCTGGTCTCTGAGCGTGGTGGAGAGGGGTGCAAGGATTAGATAAACTTCTTGGCTCACTCGACCCACTTAGCGCACACAGCCTCCCATTGGCCCTTTACTTATCGCTGAGGCCAAGGGAATGTACAACAAAGCGATTACAAAGTTCTTTTGTGATGCTACAATTTCTTTAAATGTAGGCAACGAGTAATGAATGCTAAACCATGTCGCTATCTTTAATGGGAAAGGGGCTGGGGTTTTCGTAGTAACCCCCATAACTTAGTTACCACATTGTGTTTTTATTTCAATAGACGTCACCTTATTAATATTTTTTAAAAAATCAACTTATAAAATATTTGAAAAAATAGATAGGAGCTTATCTTTCCCACTGAAAAAATAAAATAATATAAGATACCTTTTCACGGGGTTTCGGCTAAGATCAAATGTAGTATATACGTTCTTACCAGTTTAATACCTGATGCGTGTTCCATTGGACCACATGACATTAAAATTTTATTTTTTTCAATAGCTAATGCAAGGCCTAGAACCCCCTTGGACATGAGCCTGTTTAGAAGAGGAGATTGCTAAGGCCTCTTATTAGCAAATGAGTACAAGCAAAATGTTAAAGAAAAGTGGTGAACATAATCTCAAATAGCTCAAAGAACGTTAATTAACTCTTTGGTATATTGTCTACAAGGGACAATCTTCCATAATAGTATAAACAACATATAATCCTCTACCATTGAGAAATTTGTGAAATTCACCACACACTACTCCAAATCTTAGTGAAAGGTCTTGAAATTTTGTACCTATAATGCAAACCCCTCACATACAATAAACATGTGGTGAACCATGTGATTAAAAGACCACCACCAAAATCTCCAAAAAAAAAAAAAACCTAGCCTTTGAAATTTCTCTATTTTCCATACTACCCACATGACTACTTTGCCCTAATACATGGTTTGGAAAGGTGTGGCATGCTTAAGACTATCAACTATACCAGCCACTGAGCCAACAACTGCTATGAGGCTAACAAAAAAGCAACATACACTAAGAGTCTTTAAGAATATCCATTTTTGGGTCCCCTTCTTCACTTTCATTTGAGAGATGTACATGGTTGTGGGGAAATAAACTTGCAATGGCCAAAAAGCAATGGCACCTATGAGACCATTTACTGCATTAAAGAATGGGAAAGTCATGGCAACCAATGTCACTATGATCACAAGAAGAGTGCGAGAGATGAGCTTTGAGAGGGTAAAATTGAAGGAGGTTGAAGGCACCAAAGGTAATTTCACATTGTAGGTGGAGTGCACAATGCTATTTTGTGACCATTTGGAGGAGAGATACATCTCCCATGCTGCAAAAACTGGTTGTGAAAATACCTGCCAAGAGGGGAGAGGGCTAAGGTCAAATCACTTATTTGATGCCCTATGTTTATTTATCGGAAACAGGAAAGGGATAGAAAAGCATGTGTTTACAAACTTAAATCATATTTTTTAGTATCATTGATCAATCAAATCATTAAATTTTGGGAAAATATTATTAAAAAGATATAACCTTTCTTAAAATAGTCAAATTATTTCTATTAACATTTGAGGGATTACTTTTTCCTTTTTCATATCAATTAGATAACTCCTTAAAAATAAAATTAAAAATATCAAAATGCCCTTGTTCGATATTTGCAATGTGGAACATTCATATGTATTTCTGTAACTGGACCCCTAAGTGGCCTCAACCAAATAACAAAAATACTCCTACTTATTCCATATTGCAAATAAGGAACTAGGGCTGCCAATAGGAGGTGGGGAGCCTCCCGGCCCTAAAAACAAGTAGGGTCTAGGCTACGAACTGTGGCACAAGGGCTAGGCTAAGGCTAGCGACGGCCTGGTTCAGCTCAGCCCAGCCCTATTTTTTTTTCATATTTTTTAATTTTTCTTCATTTGTTTTTCACTTGGTCCTGTGGGGACAAGGGCCAAGGCTAGCCCTGCTGGTTGCCACCCTTATAAGAAACACAATGTTCAGTATTAGCAATATAGAACAACTAAAGGTACTTTTGTCATTCTACACTAGTATAATTTGTATGTATCAAATTACAAAAAATACCCCTAATTGTTTCGTATTACTAATATTGACATAATGTACAACAACATAGGATATTTTTGTCATTTGGGTGAGGCCTCTTGTGGGGTTAAAATACTTAAAGGGTACGGTTTGTATAAAGCCAAGGCTCTAAACAATCAAAGTAAAGCGCACCTTGAAATAGTGTCGATAAATGTGGTTTCACTACTGAAAATCCTTGTTATGGCCTTAAAATATTTTTTCATATTTAATTATAAACTTTAACACTTCAAAAACAGTGTAGATTGAGCAGATCTATGAAAACTTGAAACTTTTAAAATTGACGGTCCAAAATGCTACAAGATGCACTACTTTCAAAACTTGAAATCCATTTTTTTCTCATATCTATGTATCTTGATATCGATATGATCAATTTGAGAAGCCTCGGCTCTATATAAACTTTTTCCCTACTTAAATATGCATCACTGTTCCTCATTCCAAATACTCGACAATTGCAACTTGGGTATTTTTTTATTTTCTTGGATGGGCTATCTATTTAAAATGAAAAAGAAAAAGTATACCTTCAAATGTAAATAAGGATAATTTGACCTCTTTAATAATTTTTTAAGGGGCTTTCATCCCTTTTTATGATATTTTCCCTTAATCTTTTAATTAACAACTAAAAAAAGGAGAGAGAGATCAAGCTATGCTCAGGGGAAAATAAAGTACAAAAGCAAGCAAAATTAACCAAGATAAACATGCAGCTGTCTAGGACATGCAAAGAAAAATTAAACTGCTAGGATATGGTAAAGAAGTTCAAGTTGCATGTGCGTGTATGTGCACGTGTTTGTTTGTTTGGGATTATGTTATGCGGGCACATATACGAGTATGAGCATGCTGGATTGACAGCTCTTCTTTTAGAGTTATCTATTTGGAGGGACAAAAGGTTGGAGAATTTTTTTGTTATAGAAGGTGACTATTTAAATATTATTAATTGGTGCAATAGATCTTCTAGACATCCATGGCGTCTAAGGAATTTATGGTTGCAAGTTTGCAGTTGTCATCATCGATGTGGTTTTGTGAGCTTTAACCATGTTTACAGAGGCTAACTACATTGCTGATGATTTGTCCAAGAAAGGGGCTGCTTTAGATTCTTTAGTTATCTCTCAATCTCTATTTTAGTGATGTGTTATCATTTGGTAAGTATTCCTCTTACCTAATAATATAAATACTCTTGTCAAAAAAAATGACATCCTCTTGGACTTTTAGACACAACATACAGGTACACCATTCAAAGAAGGGAACTGAGATTTTAGGTGAGTTGAATGAGCAAATTCAATAAGAAATGTTCAGAAAAAGGAAAAAGTATATGTTTTTCAAATGTCAGACACAAGTATCATGTCTGCGGTGCGGTGCGGTGACATTAAAAAAACACAAACACACACATATTTGCCTTACATTGGAGAGAGAGACACATATACTTACTTGGTAAGCACCCACCAGGTGGATGACAATGAACAAGTTGGCAATGTCAATAAGCCAAAAGGGCTCGTAAAAACCGAACCCGGTGAGCATGTTGCCGGGAGCATCATTCCCGAAAGCAGCATAACCAGCAGAACCAATTGAGAAGTAAAATATTGCAGTAATACCGATCCCGTACAACGAGGCCCTCTTCATCGCCTTATTTTCCGGGGGAGAAGATTTCAGAGTGTCCTAGAAATGCAATGTGATCCACACGAGAAAATTAAAATTTCTTTTCTATTCACTAAAATTGAAATAGAATTTTCTTGCATGAAAAGTTTTTCAGAATAAAATAAAGAAAGTATTTCAGGAAAAAAAAAATGTTGACACCAAGATCTTTCTGAAGTGATTTTAGGAACTAATATGAAGGCGGATTATACACTCCTGCAGAAGCATACATCCAACTATTCCCTCAGGTAAGGTGCACTTTGAAAGTCAGCTGGAAGATACAGTTCGGATGATGGAATGACTATAATAGCCCAAAAATCTATTTCCAACCTTAATTATGAAATTTAAATTTTTTAAAATAGTGCAGATTGAACTGATCTATAAACAATTGTAAATCTTGAAAATGGACGATCAAGATATTGTTTTACAAGATGTATTATTCTTAAACTCGATATTTTTTTTTTTCTTTTTTTTTCATATCCATATATCAACTTATATATCAACTTAGGACTTTCGACGATCATAACAACTTTTTTCAGTAGGCTTTTGAGGTGTACTTTACTTATATAATATAACCGTGACACTTCATACAAATTTTTTCCTTAAAATATAATATTATAAAGCTAAAGAGAGACCATCTAACTATTGCATCCCGAAATCCTTTTTTTTTTTTTTTTTTCCTGTTCTCAAAAAGTAATTCTAAAGTGATTTCAAAATTTTAAGTCAAAAACCTCAAAAAATAGGTCCTCTAAAGAAATAAATAGACAATATGCTCATTTGGTTGTATTATATGCACTTTAATTTGGAGTAGTTTATTCTAAAAGACAAATGCCTCCAACAAATAGTGCTATCGTTTCATTGGGGTGGCAATGGGTCAGGTCCGAGTCCGGACCTGAAAAATGATAAAGGACCTAGACTTGAAAATATAGTGCGGGACTTGAACCGAACTGGACCTGATTTAAAAATTAAAATATTTATATATTTATCTGTTTTTAGATAGGGAAAGTATTCAATGAGATCATTTATCCTGGGTACAATGTGGTCACACTGAATATTGGCCATTAGATGTGAAATTGGAGGGTTGTATTTATTTCATTGACCAAGCTCAAACTTCAAAAGAACTTTTCTCAAACTTCATGACAACTCAAGCTATCAAATTTCACATCATACCGTTGGATGTAATTGTGACCTCTTTGTATCAAAGGTAAATGGTTTCATTATATACAATCCCATTTAGATATATTTCATAAGGAAAATTATTACCGGACCAGGATACGGATCCGGACCCCAAACCCAATAGTGTTCGCCTAGCTTTTCATGGAATTTAAAAAGGAGAGAGAGAGAGTGTGTGTTGTGAATCTGTTGGAAAACAAGAACAAAAAAAACAACAAAAAGAAAATTAAGGGAGTACCTGAATTTCTATAAGAACCAATGCATAAGTGTAAGCGAAAGCAATGTTGCCAAGGGCTTGGAATGCATTCCATGTCCTGGCTGTTAGAGGAATGTCATTGATGCCAACCTTGACTCCAAATAAGGTGCCTCTAATATCTCCATGACAGATGACCATGGCAATACTAAGCCCAAGCCCAATGAAAGAATAAGCAAAAGACATAATTGCAGCCAAAATTGAGAGCCACGAAATTTTCTCCAAGCTGGGGAGCTGAGATAATATCACTTCAAGCACCCCAAATAGTGCCACATATAAATTTCCAGACACTCCACATCTTGAATTATGGCCGTTTTCATGGAAGCAATCTGACCTCTTTATTGCCCTGTTATCATCACACAAGAAAAAAAAAAAAGAAAGCGGCTCAAAATTTAGTTTCAACATGTAAAAAATCAGATAATGTCACCATATATAGAGTTGAGAATTTACCGGGTTTGGATCCAAAACCTGAATTTTCAGACCCTATACCAACCTGGGTATGGATCCAACGGGTCGGATCCGAATCCAAAATTAGGATCCAAATAGTAATTCGGATTAGATCTGGATACAAGTGGTTCCGTTTTGGACCGACCCAATTATTAAAATATTTTATATTACTTTATATATATGCATATATATTGCATAGTATTATTTTGTTATAAATTATTTTAAATTATAAAATAAATTTTTTGGATCCGATTAGGTCGGATCCGGATTCAAATCCTATGTATACTTTTTAGATCTGGATCCCAAGCCAAAATTATGGATTCGATCGGGTCCGAAGCCAGATCCCGGTGGAACCAAACCCAAACCGACCCATTCTCTGCCTTAACCATATAATAGTGTGGGTATCTAAATGCTCATAAGAGATGAAGTATTTAATATTTTACCAATTTGCAACAATTTCAGCCTCAAGACTTACTCTTTTTTAATNAGGTTATTTTAGAAAACTTAATTAAAGATACTAAGTAACGTATTAAATTAGTAATTAGATATATTACTCATACATATATATATAGGTAAACTAAATAAT
>NW_006500353.1:2662064-2685234 GCF_000471905.2 Amborella trichopoda
CCTAAAAAACAATATTTATAATGAATTTTAATAATTTTTTCGAATTTTTTTTAAGCTTTATTATGACCTTCCGATTCCCGATCCGGATCGCCGATTCGCCGATCCGGATCGGTTTTTTGGAAGCCCGATCCGAATCACCGATCCGTTTTTTAAACCATTGTATACAAGTAATATCATGCTGAAATGGCACAAGTTCCAATAACCTCCCTGCAGAAAACCATCCAGAAACCCCACAATGATCACTAGAGAAAGAGCGAAAAGCCAATACCCCCCATCCGTGCATTGTTTTTAGGCATCCATTTTGTAGTTATCGTCCTCCTTTCCTTTATGAATCAAGGCACAAACTATAGTAATTTATAGAGCATGGGATTGGTTACGTTCCATACTCTGCTATTCCATGAACTTGGCAATGGCAGCATGTATGGCACTTCCGGAGGCTGCTGCCTGGCGGGGCACCAGAGAGTGGGGACCGTTCCATACAGACTTTGGGTCCCTAGAGAAGAGAAGCCCACCCATGTGGAGAATCTTAGGATTTACAGTGAAAAAGGAGCTCACATGTTGCCAATCTAAGTGATTTGACGAGCTCTTAGGAACTTCCTGAAAAAAGGAGAGAGAACTATCATCATCATCGCTACTATTAGTATTAATAGCAGTAGTTAGTGGAGGTGGCGTGTGGTAGTAGTAATACTGGAGGTAGTGTTATTAAATTATTTCTCAAAATTCACTTTAAATTTACAACTTCAACTAGAAAATTAATATTCTTTTTAAGCACCCTTTCCATTTGCAGAAATAATTTGTAAGAGAAGGGAAAACTGGAGATATAAGGAAAGGACGCAGAGCTGCATCGGTACACTGAAGCATGCCCTAAAAGCCCATTTCTCCATGGATTGAGGATCCAAAACCGAAAGTAACAACCCAGGCAAATGCATATCCATCCTAAAAACCTAGACTTGGAGCTCCTAAAATGGCATAAATCTGATTGATGGAGGGTACATTGAAATGGACGGTCCAGATCAGATATTGGGATAAAGATGAAGCCTGTCAAGGGCTCCAAATTCATTTTTTGCATGATTCGATAGAGGTCAAGAGGATAGATCAGCATAGTTTGATTCTCAATCCATCGTTTCTATGGATTTTGAAAATTGGGATTTTGCGAAGCCCCTTTGGGGTGGGGCGGGAGAAGTTGGTGGGGTCTGATCTCACAGGTTTCTGTGTGACTGTTAAGGAAAATATCCATCGTCGAAAATGTGGCATTTCCCCATAATACTTTCCCCATAATACTTTTCAGAGAAAGGGAGTTACATTACACTATATTTTGGAGCAACTGAACAACCAAGAGTAAATATCAAAACACAGTAATGCAATCAAATTGATCCCTACCTCTTGTTGCTTCTCTCTCTGTTCTACTGCAACAGCTGCTGCTTCTGCTTGCTGCACAGTTCTGATGCATAGTTGATGATCCGAATCCTCTTGCCTTTCAGGTAGGCTCTGCTGTATAAATTCTTGTTGAACTTTTTCAAGTCGTAACTGCTTAGGTGAATCCACTTGGTCATAATTCTTATGCAACCCCTGATTCTTTTGTAGGTCTTCCTCTTCTTTGCGCTTGGACGACTCAATTTTCACTTCTTGTTCGGCATCTAATTCATGATCCAACGAGTTTTCTATGTTTGATGATGCCTTCTCAAAGCTTTGCTTATCCAAAGACTTGATTTTCTGTCAAAAGAAAGTAGGAGTACAAAAAAGATTGGTTATAATGACAGGGCTTCATTTCCTTTTCCTCTTTGGTTTTTTTTATTTTGTATTGTATAGTTTGACAAATACAAGTTGGGTTCCATTTATTTTCTGAAGCGGCTTAACTTGGTTAATTACACTGAAAGTTATAATTAAATAAGTTAACAAACATAACTCAGGACCTTTAATCTGAATATATTAGCATCTATTTTACAAAGGCTGCAGTTTGTATAGAGCCTAGGCTGTAAACAATCAAATTAGAGCCTACCTTCAAATAGTATCGAGAAATGTGGTTTCATTATTGGAAATCTTTCTGAAAGCCTTAAAATATATTTTCATATTTATTTATAAAATTTAAAGCTTCAAAAACAGCGTAGATCGATAGATTTATGAAAACTTGAAAATCTTGAAAATTGACGGTCCAAAATTGAGTCACAAAATACACTATTTCCAAAACTTGAAATCCATTTTTTTCTCATGTCCATGCATCTTGATGTCGAGATGATCAATTTGAAGATATATGGGCATCAAAACAACCTCTTCTAGTGAAATTTTAGAGGTAGGCTCAAAGTTGATTGTTTAGAGCCTCGGCTCTATATAAACTTTTCCCTTTTACAAAAGGTTGCATGCCTCAAAGATTTTTGAGCTCAAAACAATTGCTTTTTCTTTGACATTTTGGTAAAGAGGGTTTCCATTTACTGGAACTAGGAGTTCAACATGATCTATTAGACAAATTATTATCAATAAGAAATAAAATGCAATTATTTTTTTTTTAATAAGAAATAAAATGCAATTACCAGGCTAATTTGTTAAAAACATATTCACCACGTTTTAGATAGCTATTAATGCATAAGTACAGGCTGGATTAAAATTTATTGTTAGAGGAAAGTGTACTGCTATCAAATGGAATAGGAATACTGCTCATTGAAGTCATCAGTATCTTTGATGACATTATAAACATCGATTGAGCAAGAGTGGGATCTAAAAACTGGGGCAGTCACCCCATTGTGGCCCATCCAACTCTTTCTACATCCATCATTTCAAAGTAAACACATAAACTTCAATATCCAAAAGTCCTCCGGATTATAGGATCCTTTCCCTTCAGTGTAAATTGCATAATCTTCCAATATTTCAACAAATTTTAGTTGCATTGCTAAAAAGAAGATGAAATACTTTTCTTTGGTTTTTCTTGACATCATTGTGATACAAAGAAAAGTAGGAACAAACCACTTTGTTGGACTCTTCGGGCAGATGATCAGGAGTTCCAGGGACCGCAGATTGACGATTTCCCTCACGTTCCTGTCGACGACGCTTCATAACACAAACAGCACATAAGCAATCTACTTTGTGATGGCTGATTCTGCACCCCAACCAATGGAACACAAGAAAATAGAAAAGTAAGAGCAAAGATGAACATCTACTCTTATAGGAAAGTATGCCACAGCACAATGGACTATGAAACCCATAGCTAAAATCACTGCCTGATGAAATGGACTGATTAAGAAAACATAGGAACTATACTTTGGGTCACACCATGCTCTGATGGATCCCCCTCTCCATCACAGTCCATCATTTTATTGAACTTTTTCATATATTTCTCCAATTTCTTAACTGTCATGATCAAAAGTAGCTCACGTAGTTGTTAAATGCAGCTGTATAATGCATTATATGGCCGCATCAATGTGGATGTGCCCTTGGACACGCTGCCTACACCCCCATATGGGGGATATCATGATCCAACAGTAAATGTGGCACATCAACTGCATATGCAGGCACATCGCCCAGAATATGCACTCGCATATGCGGGCAACTAATCATGGGCACAAAATGCCCATGAGCTGGGGTTTTATAGTCTTTTCCCAAGAAAGAGGAAGGGAAAAGGGTATGGGAGGGGTCTGTACCTCGCAAAACTCCTTTTAACCTATTTTTTTGATAATTATGAGGGTATTGAAGTACAGAAATTTTGAACCAAATATTTTATCGAATCCGAAGATTTCAACAAACTTTAGGGATTCTTTAGGCGAAAGTTCACTTCAGGATTCTTTTGGCGAAAGCTTGTACTTCAATTTATCATTATTTTGAAGGAAATGCACGACTTTATTATGTATCTACATTACAGACTTTTAGACAATTATACTTTAGTATTTGATATTTCGTTTTAGCTATATGACCTTATAGTGTATAGTACTTAGTCGCTAGATGTTAATGTAATTCTCAAGTGCTCTGTTGTTCGCTTGGTAGAACATATTCTTTTGTCTTATTTAATTTAATGGATGGGAATATGGAATGGTTAGTTAATTTAACGGATGGGAATATGGGATGGATTCATTTATCTTACACACTAATTGCATTAGACAGTTAGAGAATAGATGTAACTAACTCTATTACTCTTGGTTACACTATCAGCAACTAAGACAGCAACTTACTATAACGTGCATCACAAATTCATGTTACTCTTTGTATTCTTATGCTGTTATAACGTGCATCACAAATTCGTGTTACTCTTTGTATTCTTATACTATTATAACGTGCATCACAAATTCATGTTACTCTTTGTATTCTTATACTGTTTATAATTTCTTAATTTTTTAAAAATTTATTGCCTCGGTTACCGCATAGTGAGTTGATGCGCCTCCAATGGGAATGTACCAAGCCACATAGCGCATTGGAAGCCCTTGGCCCATCAAGTCCACATCCCAATTTAATAACACTGGCTCTTCCCATGTAATTATTTCATAACAGCATAAATGGCAAACCGAAATATATTTGGAAATTGTGGGTTTTTGTTATTTAAATTATAATGACAAGATTTCCATCAATTTCAATGTGGATAAATATACTAATAGGCACTTTTTATTGAACGCTATTACCTTGAACATGTATACAAAAAGATAAAAAAAAAAGTATCTTGTAGCAGAGAAAAATTGGAACAAATGGAACCCGTCCTCCATGGAGATGAGGTTGCTGCTCCTAATAGAAATTTACCCATAACGACGACGTGCTTTTGATTTTGATGAATTCCCTTTCAGCTGTGTTTTTTCCTTACTCGATGGACCCACATCCTCAACACTGGATGGACAATCACCTACACTCGGTAGTGTTCAAGAAAAACATAAGAAAATGAAGAGAAACAAGATCTAGATAAATTTCTATAAAAGTAGCATAATCAAGAAAAAGATATGTATATTCTCCAATAGATGGGATAGAAGTAGGGATGGGAAAAAGAAGAGACAAAAGAAAGGACTTAAGGTAATGGATAAGATAAGGAAACCTAAACCATTTTTTAGTAGCATAAAAAATTGCTTAATAGCATATAAACCATTTGTTGACACAGTTAAAGGAACCTCATTAAGATATCAAACATTTCCATACTACTCGTATTTCTATTCAAACTTCTAACAGGCAGTGGCTTGGTACCCAATATATCAGTCTTTTTGCTCTCATTCTCTTCAGAAATTTTGTCAAATCCATTTTCGTCTTCTTGGTGTGAAACTTCCATTGCACTATATCCTCGATCGAGTGAAGAATCTGCATTGTCAGAGGAATCCATCTTATTCTCGTATACAGCAAACGAAGTAAAGTAGCTGATCCCACAATAAAAGTAATAAGAGGAATCCATTTTATTCACACTAGCAGGGTGACTGCAAATATGTTTCATAGTAAAGTAGTTGATCCCACAATAAAGGTCATCAAAGGTATCGATAATAATTTTACAATGCAAAAAGCAGAAAGAAAACCACAAATAAAAAATAAAAACTGTAGTAGAGAGTTCGTGTGCAAAAGTTCCAGAGAAGGGCAGAAGTCTAATTAACGGATAAAAGACATTGCTCCCAATCATCAGCTCATAAAATCATGTAAATCAGGGAGACAAGCATACATTTAGAACTTAAGTACTACAGCATAGACTTTTGAAAATAAACACAAGGAGAAGAGAATAACGGTGTTATAGAAAGTGAGAGCTTTCAGATACATAACTTGGGTCAATGCTCAACCTCCCCCATTATGTTCATAGTTTAACTACTGTCCAGGCTCCTCTATTATGTTCATGCTCTAAACCCTATCCAAGCACAGTTGTAGAAAAGAGACTATATCATGTGTGTCTTTATCCAAGCACCTCTCTTTCATTCATACCATGTGGATTTAGTAAACCCATTAAGCCATCCAGACATTCCCAAGCAAGGGGAATTTCAGGTATCCAGTGTTTTAAAATGAAGGATGAAAACCTGATGCAGCAATGCGGCTCGATGTGGTCCCGATGAGTGTGCATCACCTCTAATGCGGTCAATAACTTTAAAATATTTTAAAAATACCAAGAATATAATAATGTGTAAAAAAACTGAAATGTGATTTATGTGATGCTAGGTATTTTTATTTCTTCAATATCTATATTAGTTGTCTAAGACTTTTGAGTTCCCTGATAGCTTGATAGAGTAATAGAGTTTGTTGCTCTAACTTCTAATCTTTAATAACTCAAATGTCTGATACAATTAAAATGTAAAACAAAGCAATCCATTCCATCTCATATAAAATATCCAAAATTCAAAATTTTAAAGTTTAAAAGCCAAAGAGGCAAAGACAAAGAGTTTATGATATATAAAAGGCAAAGATAATCAACTCTCAACCCTCAATCAGATTTCTTGAATTTCTTCTATAAATTCCTTTATTCTCATTTTCTTCTTTTCTTTTGCCTTTCTTGGCTATCTATGTATGCCCTAATCTCTCCTCCAATTTCATCGGTTACTTATGGGCATGCTTTAACATTCCTAGCAATACCAGCTAGGTGTTCCTTTTGCTGGAAATAACCCCCGCATAAGTATCCCCACATAAAATACAACTAGCACAACTTCAATCCTTAGGGTTTTTGAGTTTAGTATATTTCCCTACCAGATTGTTGTTACTTGAAGATAATGAAGACATTGCCCCAAAAAGAAAGCATTAGGAAATGATGAATTTACAAACAACCCAAAGAAACTTCAATGCAGGTGATGCGGCCGCAAACACGGATGCATCATATTTTTCTCCATATGTGGCCTGCAGTGACGTGCTCCAGGCTGTAAAACACACTATGCGGCCATGTAATGCATTATGCGGCCGCATTTTAAAACAATGCAGTTATCCCAAGCGTGAAAAGAGTTTCAGAACCAACTACATGCATGTTAAAATTTTAATTAAGAAGTGGCATACAAAAGAAAATTGCATGAAACAAGGAGAAAAGACCTCAACTACTTCAACCACCAAAGACAACCCATCTCACATGTGATTCTGAAGTGAGGGACCTCATACTCCTAAAGAAATTCATGTTACTTTTTCCGATTTAAAACTCCAATGCATTGACTCCCTTTGAACATGGCCATTTTTAATCAAGAATTAAAATATTGGCCCCAAGTCACCTTTAGAGGTTCACCAACCACCATATGGAGAGAAACTCTTGGTCCATCTAATAATATTGAATGAGTGGGATCATCACATTCCAATAAAATGATGGACCATGACATGGAAAAAGTGAACCTTCATTTTTTGCTGCGCATTCACAAGGATGTTGATAAATTTGTAGCACTTTGCCAAATATCTAAAGGTCACATACAAAATATGGGTCTTTGTACTCCCTCCCTGCTCTAGATGCTTCATGGGTTGATATCTCTATAGACTTCATACTTGGACACTCACATACCACACGTGGTATGGACTAATTTTGTTGTTTTTGATCAATTTTTCAAAATGGGACATTTTATTCCTTGTATGAAATATATAGATGCCACACAAATTTCCAATATCTCCTTTAATGATACGGTGAGAGTACAGGGTGTCCCTAAGTCCAATATATCTGAGTGAGATAAAAAGTCCTTGAATCATTTTTGATGCACTTTGTGGAAGTGCTTGGAATCAAGCTTCAATTTACTAGTGCTTATAACCCTCATACAGATGAGCAAACTAAAGTGGTAAATACGAGCCTTGGTAACGAATATTATTGGCGATTACATAGGTCTGTGAAGCCTTGCTTTACCCCAAGTTGAATTTTCTTATAATAGTTTGGTGAATCAGTCAATGGAATGAGATTGTTAATAAGTAAACTCTTAATTATGTGCTTTACCAATTGCTTTTAGTGATACAAAGTAAGGTTAGTGATGATGCCAATGTTTTTGTTGAGCATATATGGGATTTGCGAGCCCAAATTAAGAAGAAAATTGAAGAAAGTAGTACAAAATATTGAGAAGCTACAAGTGAGCTTTGAAGAAAGAAAATTTTCAAGGTGGGTGACATAGTAATGGCACAGAGGTTTCCATTGGGGACATACAATAAGCTCAAGTCCAAGAAGGTGGGCCCCTGCTGAATGTTAAGAAATATAATAATAATGCATATGAAGTGCCAAAGGCATTGGATATCTCTCTGATATTTAATAGGACTGATTCGGGGTCATTGTCTCTTTCTGGTGGGTTTCATTCTCTCTCTATCTCATAAGACAGTAATGAGCCCAACAATTTCCAAGGATACCGAAGTTTATTGGATTATAGTATGCTTTCCCTTGATGCAGTCCCCTCTATTGAGAGGAAAAAATGACCAAAAAACACCCCCAAACCATGGAGTAAAGCCACTGCCTCCACCACTACCAGTCATTATATCGCCAAAGGGCCTAGACAACAATATAAAATTCATCCCATTTATTCTCAAATTTATCAATTGGCCTCATCCCAGGAATCCTTAACTTGAAATTCATCGAATCAAATTTAGTAACATGGGGAAGTGAAATGGGACGAGGAGTCCTCGCTTCTAAGCTCACTAAAATTGGAAAGGCAGAGGGGAAGGTCACAGAGGCAATATTGGAGCAGTAAAATGCTGTACAAGAAGTTTTGCCATAGCTAAAAATGGACTCCTAGATCCCTTAGACACTTGGGGAAATTTTACTGAAATAGGGTATCTCATGTCTTCCATTTGCATGTTTTTAAAAAATTTACACTCCGATGGAAACTATGCATTGAGGCAGATATGTTGCCCAACATGGGCCCAATTTGAGAAAATTCGGATTTTGGGATTTCTAGTAACCACAAATATTTCAGCTCCTCGGGAATCCTTTTTTATCATTTTCTCGTCTCTCTTTTGAGCTTATCCAAGAAAAGCCAAATGTTAGTCAATACACATCTTATGTGGTCTGTAACGCATTAAACATACCCTAATACAATGAATAAATGATATGCCCTTCTAGCATGCTCCAAATGCAAACCTTGACTAAGTATGAAGTAGTTGAAAAGACATTTCTTTCTTAAGGAATCCAACTGTTTAAAAAAACGGGAAATCTGAAATATTTTCCTTAATATGAATGTAGAAATCTATAGAACACTAACTTTTCATAAATCAAACTCAATCAGGTATGAAAAGCTCACCAGTAACCCTCTTTGTCCGTTCACAAGACAACCCAGCTGCCGCCCAGTATTTTGTGAAACTCTTTTTCACTCGTTTCATGAGATCCAATATATAATCACCCTTACTGTTGTATCTATAGCAGTTATCCCAAATAATCTGCACATCTTTAAAAACATCTTGCGAATTCATGTACTTAGTCCCCTGTTCGAGACTGTCGCATATTGTGCCAAAGTCCATGGGAGTCTTTATAACATCAAAATAATCCTGGTACAAACAAAAAACTACACTACCATTAAACCATCTAAAGGTAAATAGTAACTATTTGAAAGATAGTACATTCTCAAACAGGAACATAATTATGACATTCGGATTTCGTAGTCCACATTACAACTCTATTACTCCCATAATTCGCTTCTCGAAATTAGAATCACTTAGACCACTAATCCAGTACACCTGTACAAGTCATCTGAAAACAAGTCGACCTATACATGCCAAAACATTAAAGAAGGAAATGAACAAATTTCTTTAAAAAAAAAACAACCTTAAAGAATTATTTGCAAAATGCATATCATTTGTACTTAGATGATGTGTACAAAAAAAACTCAAGAAGAAAATATAATGACTACATATTCTAATTTGTGCTCCAAAAAGGCATACTCACAGGGATTCCCAAGGCCTCTGCATTCACAGGAATATTAAAGGGCTCTGCTGCTTCCATTTTCATGACTTTTTTTAATACCTAAGAATTCAGAAATAATAGTCGAATAAGAGAGAAAACGTATAGGTCAAAAGAAGTGACCATGGACAACTGGTTGGCAAAGTGAATAATTCAAAGAAAAGAAAATGAAATGAGAATTCAAAAACTATACAAATAACATGGAAGTTATCAACTAAAACAGGAACAACGAGAGGAGCCCATGATGTTTGTGGACCTACCGCTAGTGCAACACCAAGTTCCTTTTGGTTGTAGCTATGATCCTTATGCCTCTCCATGGTTTGCATTCTTTCACTTTGACACAATTCTCCAGGCATAGATGAATCAAATGGCTCTGTATTTTCACTAACAGACTGTGATTGAGGACTAAATGCTATATCAATATCTTTGTCTAGAAGATTTCCACTTGGGGGACCCAACTTCCTCGATGACTTTATTTTGATGCTCCCTGCTTTCCTTGAAGGCTTTTCCAAGTTGTTTTTCCCTACATCATTTGGCAAGTTGGTATTTTCCTCTGATTTTTCAAGAGCTTCAAAGTGTTTCTCAAAGCCCCGAGATGGGTTGCTTTTATTTGTGCCACTTTGGTTTTGTTTATCTAATCCCCATGATGGGTTTACCTTATCCATGTCCCTTCGATTATGTTTATCTAAACTCAAAGATGCGTAGCTCTTATCTGTGTCACTTTGGTTTTGCATCTCAAGAGAAGTGTGAGAATGTGTATAAGACTTTGAGGATTTGACCTTCACTCTCAAACGCGCATGTCCCGATTGCCTAACCGGCTTATCCTGTGATTCCTCAGCATCTGTGTTAGCAGGTTTGTCTGGTTTGCTCTCTCCACAAGAAGGGGATTCTATTTCCATTTTAGAACTCAGAGAACCTTCTTCTCGGATGCCACTCCCATTCTGATCCATGTCATCACCGACCATTTCATCGACAGGCAAGACTTGTTCTTTTGAGATCTTTGAAAGTTTCTTTTCCTTTCCTTTGCCATCACCGGCTCTATGTCGCCTCTTACGCTTCATTTGGATTCCAGACAGGGAATTTGTTCCAACCAATTTAATCCTATTCAATATCTATCCCAAATACATTTCAATAGCATCATAGACATGATTATTAATTGGGACCTGCCCACAACCCAAGACCTCATAAATAAGAGAAAGATAATTTGTCAAAGAAATGAATGATCCAAGAAAGAAATGAGCAAATCATGAAATGAAAAACCATGCCACATGCCAAGGAAGTGAAATTTCAAATTAATCAATATCTCATGGAATTAATTTAATTGCAACCATTAATTTTCAAATGGAAATGATATGCCATACACAATAGGGGCATCCAACATCTATGAATAACGATCGAAGGTACAGCCAGGGTGAAATCCATCATAAGAACTACAATTAATCTGTATCATCTGTTATCAGAATGGACAGTGGATGCTTTGGTAGTGTACCATGAAACATGAACAACTGAGTATGGTACACTCAGTGTATTAGAAGGCATCCACCTTGGATGGCCTGGGAAGCGCACCAAAGTGCTTCAGCGCTGCACCTAGGCCAATGCAGGCCACCCTCGGTGGTGGTCTACCAGGTGGCTTAGGCACCTAGCGCATTGTCCAAGTTGCCCATCGTGACTTCCATGTGTGTGCACGTGTGCTCATGTTTGTTGAGCCCTGTGTGTGTGATGTGAGAGAGCGAGTTTATGTTATATATGTTTGTTTTTGTGCGTGTTAGAGAGAGAGAACAAAGAGATTATGGTGCGTACGTCTTTGTTGCAGTGTGTGTGTTTTGTTCTTCTCTCTCTTTTCAATCATTCTCTCCATTGAAGCAGTGCCCCCTCTCTCTTAAAAAATGAGGTGATCTGTGGGGTGTTCTCTCTATAAAACCTATCCCCCCCTCTCTCTCTCTTCAAGCATTCTCTCTCTATTGAACCAATCCTCTCTCCCTTTAAAAAGCACTCTCTGTTTTTCCTTCGGGCACTCTCTCTCTCTCTCTCTAACCAATCTCAAATAGCATTCTCTCTGTTTTTCCTTCGAGTGCCTCAGGTATGAGAAGCACATCCAGGTGGTCTGGATATCTGGGTGTACTTAGCAAAATCTGTATCCTTAGCATGGAAGAAAATACAAAATCGAATACTAAAGTGATCTCTTTTATGTTGAATAAAATTTCAGGCATTTCACTTAAAATTTCGTTTATATTGAATAAAATGACATGCATTTTGCTCAAGAAAACTCCTGTTGTAAATCAAAACAAAAATCACTTTTCTGTTTTGAATCTTTCTTTTCTCTGAGAAATGAAAGAAAAGCAGAAGCTTCTGACTATTTTCATTCTAGAATGGACACATGAGAATTTAACGCTCATCAAAAGCATGCAAATATAATGTAGAAATGTCCAATCTTTTTTCATAAATTAAGCAAAAGTCAAGAGTTATATTCTATTGGCTAGTTTTACTTTTCCTATTCGTATCAGGAAGTTTGCTTGTGTTGGGATTTTCTTCAGCAGATAAAAGGGGATAACAAGAGATATTGACTGTTTGTTCTTGTTCTGGAACAGGCATCCAGCGCTGTTGCACATAAACCAAATAATGCTCATTTCTAAGGATGTTTTAACACAGAAAACAAGCAACAATGAAAGGAAAAGGCAACGTGCTTATGTTTCCCCCACTGTTACGCGATCACCATTAACTCCAAAACCCTAGAATTAAAGTTTGGGTGGTTCCCTTTTATTCTTGGATAGACAAACAGCGGTTTTGCACAATAACAAAATAATCCTTCAACATGAAAATTTTTTCCATTCAAAAGAAAGCAAATTTTGAAGAAAAAAAGAAAGCAACCCATGTTCCTCCGCATTGTTACAACAAAAAGCAATCCAATCGATGAAAAAAAAACACTGGAAATCAGTCCACCCACTGTAGAACCCTTAGAAATTTCAGACCAGGTATTCGAAATATACACATGCAAAAAGAACCCTAAAATATCTCAACCAACCGAACTCAAAATTTTCACCAATTCATATATCAGCCTTGGAACAAAATGTTGAACCATTACTCAAAAAAAAAAAAAAAAAATTGAACCCAATGAAAACCCTAAATATATAAAGATCTCAATGGAAGAAAAACCCCAGAGTCAATTAAAAAAGTGCAAGAAAAAAAAAATCATTGCTTCTTCACATTCAGGTCATGACATGAAGCTACTGAAGCTAAGGAAATTCAGAGAGCATACCTTGATAAAAGGAGCGTGGGGCGAACCCTAGAAACTATCACTGCAATTCAAGGAAATCGCCAACGCATTGGTGAATGGGATGGAGAGCGCATACTCACTCAGTTTGAACAACCAGAATTTGGGGCAGCTGATTGGAGTTTAAATTTTCAACTTTACGAGCAGCCGCGCAGATCGCCCGACAGAAAATTTGTTAAGAGAGCGAGAGAGGGAGAGGCCTCTTTATCGATCCCTTTTGCGACAATGATAATTTACTCCCTCGGGAGTAGACTGCGCATTTACTCCCTCAGGTAAAACCACACCTAGAATTAATGTTTGGAACTCAAATTTTGCTGATGTAACCTATTTAACTCATAGATTAATCTTCAAAGTTTGGTCTCAAATGAGATGTTTATGACAACATGTGAGTGGGTCTCGCGGTTAAGGGGCATGCATTAGAACTTTCAAGGTATATGAGCCCTTAACCCTGTGAGTATTAGCCACACTTTGGTATTAAAATGCCCTTGGAAAAAATAATGCCTCAAGATTGAATATACCATCCAATATACCATCCATTTTTTAGATGATGGGATCTGTTAGAAAATTCAAATTTTTAATTTTTTAAATAATCATCCAGCAATTCTTAAGTAGTTCCCAAATTTACAATTAAAAAGAATCCTCCCAAGTTCTCGAGGGATCATAGTATATGTGTAGGGCTGGCAACGGATCAGGCCAGCCCTAAGCCCTAGCCCTAGCCTGGCCTCATTCCCTTAAGGTCCTATCAAGATTGGGCTGAGCAAGACTGCGCTAGGAAAAATTAAAGGAAAAAAATACAAAAAATACGAAAAGATAAGGATGGAGTCGAGCCCAACCAAATGGGCCAAGCCTATCTTGGCCTAGGTCAAGCCTAGCCCTCAAACCATATTTTATGGCGCACTAGCTTTTCAGGGTCGGGGTGGGCTGTGCTGTGCCACCTGATGCATTCCCACCCTGATCCATTGCTTTTAAAGACTTTGGCAATAAATTTTAAGGAAAATTTCGTATAGAATCCTAATTCCTCATATTATTTCATGGTAGACATCTTTTCGTTTTTCTTTCAAACGGTATAAGGAAATCCGTACCCCTCATCTCTTATAGCCCTCTTTTAGAAGCCGTTTGGATACTTGGGAATATATTTTCTATGAAATATATTATTGGCGTAATACATTATTTGGAAATGGATTGTTATTGTTTGGGTAGTATTTAAATGCAACTTAGGAAATATATTGTTACGGTTTTGCTATGTCCACAATAAATATGGGAAATACATTACCAACATTTTTTTTTTTTCTTTTTTGGCTTTATACCGAAAATATGGTTTAACATTTTTGTTTTTCTTTTTGGGCTTTATACCTAAAACATGGTTGAGAGTACAATCCCTATTAGTATGTAGCTTAAACTTTATCGCTATTAGTATATAGCTTAAACTTTATAATTGCATCAGGCATAAGAATTAGCCACACCTTTTGTATGCCTTTGCATCTTGACTTGGAATCACATGTTTTCAAGATGTTAATACTTTGGAATAACATACTTTTATTAGGATAAGTCATTATATTTTTTTATGTTTTTTTTTCTGTGCGAAAACCTTTTCATCATCTCTCTCCAGAAAATTTCCATTGGCATATTAAAAAAAAAAAAAAGGAGAAATTTGGCTAGTAACCTAGAAGGCTTTATGACTAAATGAGATATAATGGAGAAGAAATTATATTGGGTATTAGAGGAGATTCAAGAGGTAAATTAATTTAAAAAAGTTATGAAAAAATAAAAATAAAAATCCAAGCACACTAATTTGACGATTCTCTGTGAGTAAATTCAAGTATTTCGAATTTATCAGCAAACAATATCAGCAAAAATAATAATAATAATAAAGCCAAAAAAATAAACAGAGAATTCAAATCTATTTATTTTCTGGAACAATAGCTACAACTATGATTGCAGAGCTCAAAAAATAAATATTGGATATCTAAAAATAAACAATAGGGTTGCATAAGATGAGGCTGTGAGTTTTTAGCTGCGAGGCTGCTATGTGATTTTTTAGGTTTAAATGAATCTTTATTGTGGTTTATTACTGCTACGTAGGTTTAAATGAATATTTATTGTGGTTTATTACTGCTACGTGGGTTTTGAGGTTTAAATGAACCTTTATTGTGGTTTATTACCGATATTTTTTTATTAGCATGTGAAAGATTTCCTCGATTACCTGTTAAAAGCGTAATAGATTTATTGATTTTTTTTTGGAAATCTCGACTAATCTTTTTTCATATATTTACGTGAAATCTATTTTCATGTAATAAATTTCCAGGTTTTCAAACAACCCCTTATTGACTTTTTACCGTAAAAATTAGCCCCAACAAATTTTTTATATTATTTCATCCCAAAAACTTTTGTAACTCTTTTCTCCCTTTTCACCCATTAGAAAAAATTTTGGGTTGAAATAGTATAAAAAAAATTGTTGGGACTAATTTTTATGATCAAAAGTCAAGGAGATAAAAGATAAAAGATAAAAGATAAAAAGGTATGGTGAAATCTTTAAAGATTTTCTTACTACTTTGACAAAAAAAAACAAAATTAAGATCTATAATAAAATAATACGAAAAAATAAAGTTCCATACGAAATTTCCCCTAAATTTTATGCTCTCACCGGATCATTTTCTATGTACCTTCTTGAGGTAAACACTGATCGTCTGGTATTTTTAGGACATCAATATAGCATTGAAGTTGTAACATATTCAACCAAGGGCCAGTCTCGAGAAAAGAATAAACGAACAAAAGTATGAAAATGAACACCCTCACTATATACTCAGTTTATGTGTGAAAGAAAATAATGTCCTTAAATTGAAAAGACACCATTTAATTTTGGAAAAGTTTATATAAGGAATACCTTATACTATAGAAATAAGGTGCACTTCAAAAACCATCAAAATTGTTCTAACGCCAAAAAAAAAATTTCAATTAATCATTTCGACCTCAAGATGTATGAATATGAAAATAATGGCTTTAAAGTCCTAAAAATATTGCATCTTGTAATACATTTTCTAGTCTAGACCATCTGTTTTTAAGATTTTTAAGTGCTTAGAGATCTGCTCGATCTTTAATATTCTTTGAGTTAAGTAGCTACAAAAATAGATTTCTAGACTACCGATAGAGTTTGGGGGTGCATTTTATATTAATTATTTAAGGTTGACACCTTATATATACCAAACATTTTAATTTTTAGATGGTCAAATCAATGCACCTAAGAAATTAAAATTAAAACTGTTTATTGAAAATAATCATTCGTTGATTCTTAGGTGGATCCCAAATTTCATATAAAAAAAGTCGGTACCTCTTTTACAGTATAGTGTGCGATAATGCTCTCCCTTTTGTATGATAATTAGATAAAACAGAAATTACCATTTGAATGCCTTTTTACGTTGGAAGCAGTTAGCATGTGGGCCAAGCGTGCACATGCAGAAATGCGGACCCTTTAATAAATATATTTTGAGATGGATTTTTTTACTTAATTTTTAAGGATATCCAATCTCTAACATGGAAATCATGAATATGAATAAATAAATAACTTTAAAAAACTAGAACTAATAATTCTATTAAGAAAACATTTAGAACATTGGTTTCAATTATTTTTAGATAGACCATATATTCGATTCCATCTTTTGGATGCTTTATACTTCAGGACCACATTTGTAGAAATGCTGTCCAGCCCGAATGAAACAAGTTTCCTTCTATTTTTGAGGGATGAATTCCTGGAACAATTGAAACTTGAATGGGCTTTTTTTGTCGATTGGCTAAGGCCAGTGAAATTAGATATTCAGTTCTCAAATATACCAAAATATGCATTGTAGACACCTGAAATTTAGTTGATTCATGATTAAAATCATGGACTTTTTACCTCAGACCATACATTGAGTCCCTAGACCATATATAGATGCATTTTCATATATCATACCATACATAGATGCATTCTCATATACCATACAGCTCAAGGGTTGTAAATTACCAAAATACCTTTGAAACCGAAAAAAATTACCCAATCGAATTTCACCTAATTGATGGGAAGCCTGTACCGTTTTCTAAGGATTAAATCATCTTTGCAATGGTTCAAGTCTGAGTAAGGATGTATCCTCTTGGACCCTCTGAATTGGCTTCCAATTACCTAAATCCCTAGTTTAGAGTTTTGTAAGGATTGTGCATGACCTAGTTGACCCATGTGATCAGTTTCCTCTGCAGATTGCCTTGGAACTTCACTTGAGAGTTGCCCAATTTCTAATAATCAGTGACAACAGTTTAACTAGCACAACTAGCAGGTGATATAACCAGCTACCCATTCTCGCATGTCGAAAGTGCCGGATTATTGGTGTACAAACCCACAATAATCAACCTCAACACCCTCCTGTGCTCACCTTGGCCGTCAAACAATCCTTTCCCGGTTAAGCTCCTGCATAAACCTTTTTTTTTATATATATGTTAAGCCCCAACCCCATTCCCGCCCCCACCTAACACCGGATATGCAACTCAACCTTTCCTCAACCTCAAACCCAATGACACCCCGTTCCGAAACTTCACCAACCCAGTTGCTTCCTCTGACTCAGACCTTTCCCTAACCTGTAATTAGATAACTTGACACCTTCTTCTGAACCTTGACCTTCAAACAAACCAAATCTAGTATATTCCAATTGAATAAACTTGATCACTTCCCATTTCAACCTTAACAGTTCCCTACTGACTTCATTTATTGTAGACCTTGAATAGGCCCTCTCAGATAAGACTTGCCAAGCTTGTGAATCACCCGAAGTGTTCCAAACAAATAAATAAATAAAGAATAGAAGATAGGTTCCACAACTAAGAGAAACACATAAGGGGGACTCAAGCTCACCAATGATCGTATCAAGATTGAATGTTTTGTATTTATTACTGGGTATGAAATAGTTCCAAGCACTCATAAGCAACTTGTTTTATTTATGTCCAATCAACGTGCGGAAAGCGTACCTTTAATCCATAGGTTATAGAGTATTATAGAGACTCAAATCAGAGAGAAAATACAGACATTGGAACTGGAATCTATGAAAATCTAGTCGAGTTGTGTTCTTCCTTGGACCTCCTTACAGTCTGCCCCAAAGCTAGTTTGATTCTGTCTCTGTTTGAAAGTTATGAAAATCTGTGATCTGAGACTGCTCTTATAGGTCTCTACCTCCACTCAACAAGCTATGGCTCAAGAATGAAAGACTTTCACCGGTCTAAATTGTTCTTAAAGCAACACTTTATGGAGAAGGAATGGACTTCTTGAATAAGGAAGACCTATCAAATTTGGCTACCCTCCTTTTTCAACTATGCTTCTTCTTGGGTATTTTTGCATCTAGAGACATGAGAGAATATATTTCTACAGACACAAAATCTTATGATTTCAGCACTCTAAACCTCAAAAATAGAAAGTATATTATGAGTTGTTGGCGTAGCTTAAAAACCAGGACTTTTGGATCCAAAATAGTTTCTAAATCGGAAGTTTTGAGATCCAATCAGTTCCCAGTATCAGAAAACGAATTCAATACCTCCAGTTTTAATTTTAAATCAGTTGGAATTCAATGACTCCAGTTTCATCAAAAACCATGTTTCAAATCAAAATTTCCCGGAAGATCAAAATTATTTAACTTCCAAGTTTATAGAAACTTGCCAACTTGGATCCAAGTCTTGAGTAAATCTCTCAAAATGTGTTATTCTTTTATAAAACATATCTTATCACTCTCTTGATTTTCTAGAAACATTCCAAGTGAAATCTTTCCAAATCATGACATAATATTTTAAAAAGAGCAAAAAGAAAAGTTCCTTGTCTTCCCTAATTACATCAGTTTAGAACCTAAACATGTTCAAATCTCGCCAAACGAGCTTCTAACTTATCTTCAATAACAACTACACATCATTTTTAGTCCAAACATCATTAAATTCAACAGTTTGCCGCACTGGGCGAACCCAACCAAGGACCTCGTTTTGGAGAACTTTTAACCACCACAAAATTCCTTAACCAAAGTCACTTCAAATTTGCACCATAGTATTCTTGTGCCTAGATACATATACATGTCAACTTTCCTCAGATTTCATGCATGCTAAGGTCTGAATTGAAAGTCAGTTGTGGGCCTTTTGTGGGCTTATATTCGGCCACGACGAAGTTTCGATTCAATTATCTGGCCTAGTCCAAATGTTATAAACCTTAGACACCAACCAATTTGAGACGGAGTCCAAAGCGAACGTTCACCGTGATCCTCCATTGCTCATTGTCTTGCCTCATGATGAACTTTCTAACATCCACATAAAATCACTTTAATCTTAATGAAATGTTATGCAGGCTTGGAATGCCATCAAGAATCTCTAAATTCAGGGGTCACTTGGACATTCATTTGGTTCACTTCAAAGTTTGCTGCAGACCTCGACGTGCATCGGATTGGTCGAGATGAACTTTGGATGTCCATCTAAATGGCTCCAAAACAGGGGATATTTGAAGCATAGACTTTTAATGCTATTCCAAAGATACACTGCAGGGCCACATAGTTATTTTTTATGGAAATATATATAATAGGACTATTTATCTTTTGTATAAGGAGGTCACAGTCATTTATGGCTGTTAGATTTAAAATTGGAACGCTGAGAGTGTGTGATTGATTAAGCTGAAAGATCATAGAAATTCTTTTCAACCTCTATAACATACTTTAAGCTGTTTGATTGGATACTTGTTGGTTAGGATTAGTTGTAACTTCCTTTTTCTAAACTTTGTATGGGTCTTGTTACAAAAACACCCTGAAAAACAATTGTGGAGGCCGAAGTCTTCAGTTTTTTCACCTAGACAGAAGTGAAATGAAGAAATTGACCAATTTTTCAATTTGATTTGGTCATCTGGCCAAATTCACCCAAATTGTTCTAGGGTTTTTTTTTTAAATTTTTAAAGGGGCAATTAATGGAGGTAGATTTTTATTAAACCTATAGTGCATTTAAATGAGAAACGTAGGGTTAAAATTTTCAAATAAGGACAGGTATACAAAGAGGCTATTTAGTTTTAATATAAGGACACAACAATTACTCTTGTCCGTCAAATTTCAATTCGGGTGGTTGTAAGTGTGTCATTAACTAGATTCGGAATTCAAAAAAAAAACATTTTAGACTTTGTATCACAAAATAGCCAGAATTTGACATCTAATGGCTAGTTGCACTTGTGACCTCTTTGTAACAAAGATAAATGCCCTCGTAATATATAATCCCTTAAAATGACGCCCAATAATTTTGATATTTTTTAATTTCACCCCTATTTCATAAATGGGGAGGAAACCCTTTTTTTGTTTTTTATTTACTTTTTTTATTGTCCTTCGGCACGAAGTAGAACAGTAAGTAACCAATGCGCCCAAACCCAGAGAAGAACATCCAGTAGCCAATGCTTCTTCTTCCCTCGTTTAGAGTTTCTAATTTGTACATCAAATTCCAAAGTGCAAAGAACATTTAACACCAATCCTCGTTCTTCACATCTTATTTTCGTTATTTTTTAAACTTCTCTCTTCTTCTTTTTTAAATCGTGATTTTCTATTTTGCACTCTTCATATTTTAAAGGAGGCGGTTAGCATGCGGCCAAGCCTGCACATGTACAAATGCGGGCTTGGCAATAAATATATTTTTTAGATATGATTTGATTCTAATTTTTAGAGAATATATAATATTTAACATGGAGATCACGAATATGAAATAAATAAATAAATTTTGAAAACTAAAAATAATAATTATATTAAAAAAACATTCGAACCATTAGTTACAATTGTTTTTAGATAGACCACCTATTTGCATCCATCTTTAAGATGGATGCTTTATACCTCTGGGCCACATATTGTAAACGTGAGATTCAACCCGCATGAAACAATTGTTCTATTTTAAATTCTTAATATTAAAAAAAATAACTCAAAGTCTCCTTCCCAATCCCAGGCAAGCACTTCCCTTTTCCGACCAAATCAAAGAAACCTCTTAAACGAATCTCACAACATCGCACTCTAATGTCCCCCACATTGGATCATCTTGACCATGGAATATGGTTTAAAAGAGAGATAAATTTTAAGATGATCAGCCCTCCCTATTAGACTATCTTTCAGGATCCATACCAAGAACATAGTTGTAACTTTGTTGGGCTTATCTTGGGCCAATATTTTAAAAGTAGCCAGAATAAAATAGGGTATATGAAACGTAAATTTAGTAATAATAGGAGTAGAGACGAGGAAGTACTTAAGATTGACGGCAAAAAAATACCAAAAAGAATGCACTTTCGATATCTTGAGTCGATAATCCAGGAAAATTAAGAGATTAAAAAAGATATCTCACATAGAATTACAACTACATGGGCAAAGTGGAAATGTACAATCGGAGTTTTAAGTGATTGCCGGATACCATTGAAGCTAAAAGGTAACTTCTACAGGATAGTTGTGAAACCATTTTTACTTTTATGGGTAGAATGTTGGGCAGTTAAGAAACGAAATATCCAAAGAGTAAGTGTAGCTGAGATGAGGATGTTAAGATTAAGTGGCAAGATGATAAGGGGTATAATCCAAAATGAATACATTAGGGAGATTTTAAGTGTGGCACCAATAAGTGATAAAATGAGAGAAAGTCGACTTAGTGGGCTGATTATGTGTGGCACAAACTCAGTACAACACCTACTAAGTGTAAGTTAATTCAAGTAGAAGGCTAAAACATGGTAAGGGATAGGCTCAAAAAGATATAGTTGGAAGTTGTGATAAAATATATAAAGATTTATAGCCTCGCTAAAAATATGGTCCTTAATAGAGCAGATCATCCATTAAATCGGCTTGGTGGGTACAAATCATTCATTAAATGACACTAGATCTAGCCCTATAAGAACAAAAATAAAATCATTTTTTTAATCTCTCATCTAATGATGAATATAAGATTTGGAGTTGAACATCATCATCATTGTTTGAGCCTATCTCAACTATTTAGAGCTGGTTACACAAATTTCATTCCGCTCAATTAAGAGCCACATCCTCATTAGACCATATGTCATTATATCTATTTTCTCTACTTCTATTAACGTCCTTTTGGGCCATTCTTCTGCCCTATTAGAGGTTTCTACTTGAACCAAATTGCCCCTCTTTATTGGTATTGTTCTAGATCGATGCTTTATATGGCCAGACCACCCAAGCTTATCGTCCCTCATCTTATCGCTTATTAGAACTACCTTAAGTTCCCTTTGATATAATTCCAAATTATATCATTTCTTATTGTGTCACTCATTCGTCTCAACATCCCTATCTCAACTACATTTTCAATAAATATGTTGTTTTTTACTGTACAACATTCCGCCCCAAAAAGCATGACTGTATTATAGTCGTCCTACATAACTTTCCATTCAGTTTAATTGGAATGCAATAACCACATTAGAGTTAGAAAGCACATCTCTACTTCGTCAATCTGCTCTAATTTTATCCACAACATCTTCTTCCATTCTCCATTCTCATAGATTTGGAGTCAAACAACACCCTCCCTCAAATATAAAAAAAAGAACTGCTCCTACAGCCTCAATCCAGCGGAATTTGTTCTCTTAAAATGAATAACATATCCACTATGTCATTTCTCTCCTTTATAAAAAATAAAAAAAAAAACATAATTTTCATGACTTTTTCAAAAAAATTGTTCAAGATCTTATTTGTTCGGTACAAGAGAGCAAACAAACCCTAAAACTACAAAATAGCAGCGGGAGCAGACGTTATAGCGAATTGCCATTGGATCTGCAAAATATTTTCCCCTTTATATTTTATAAACAATTTTATTTTCTTTAACAAATTAATTAAAACCAAACCCTTTGCATGTTTGCCCAACAATCTTAGATTTTCAAATATTATGATTACGATATGATTTTCCATGATATATGTTGCGGGAAAGGTTTCTATACTTTCCCTACAACATAGAAGATCCATGCTTCCCCTACCATCCAACCGTTCAATTTTGATCAAGAGAGCCACTCACCGTTTGATTTTAGATCCAACGTCTCAAATTATTTTATTTTTAGTTTCTTTTTATACAAATTGTATGAATATAAAATTTGGTTCGTGCCATATATATATATATATATATATATATATATATATATA
>NW_006500353.1:2696134-2707774 GCF_000471905.2 Amborella trichopoda
TCACTTCTAATCCTCATTTGCAAAGCATTTTTTACAACAGAAATCTCCATGATGGTTCTAAAATCAATTTTCAACACCGACAATAAAGTAAAACTAAAAAAATGGTACATATTTTGTGAATCTATAAACATTTTTTTTTGGCGAAATGGACAATCTCGATAATTTGTTACAATATACACTATTTTTAGAGCTTGAAATCACAATTTTTTCACAACTATAATGTTCCAAGCTGAGATGATCACTACAAATATTTTCTAGTTCTTGAATTGCAATTTTCGATGAGTTATAAGGTAGGGCTTTACCTATCAAAATAGGGCTGCCCTACCAAACCTTTTTTCTATGTAGAGTATTTTGATAAATTTGCCAATATATTCGTGTGATTCTAGACTTGGACCCAAACCAGGTTAGGTCTGGGTCAAAGTTTTAGATCGATGGGTTGGACCCGGATCCAAAAACCTTGACCCTTGTTGGTTTCGGGTTGGGTGGGTCTGGGTCTGGGTCCAGGTCGACCCGACACACCCATTGCCACCCCTAATCTTCATCTCCAATTCATCATTTTGTCATCCCCATCATCAGATATTCATTGGATGAGAATTAGTCATGCATGTCTTCATGGTTTCTTAAAAAAAGCGAGTCTCCCAACAAATTGCCTCTTTCGACATGATTCATAAAACTCATGTTAACTTCACATAATTCCACCTAAATCACTTTTCGATGTGGCTAAGCTTATCTTGAGAAGTTTTCACCCACTCATCATGCATGTTTTGAAGTTCCTTTTGACAAAACAACCGATAACCTACACTTCTCTAGCGATTCAAGGTCTTGATGATGATTAATTACTCTTGAAAAATCAAATCATCCAAGACAGACAAAGCCTTGTAACACTGAATCTTCCATTTAATTTGAAAATTTCAAATTGTCTGCAAATTCTTCACTTAGCCCCACAAATAATCCCCCACAAAAGGTAAGATTACATACATCACCTCCAATAATCATAAATGGAATTCTAATGCTTCTTCATCCCAAATTTATTCAACTTATTATAGCAATCTAAATCCATTGTCGGAAAAATCAACGCAAACAAACTAACCAAAGATGAATTGGGGTACAACCTTTCTTTTCCATTGGGTAATACTGACATGGTAGGAATCAGGCTTGGGTCATGACAGTAGAGGCTGGGTTTGCATAGCACAATGTCTCAAGTTCAATTCTTATAAAACCTAATTCAAAAAAAAAAAAAACATTGACTTGATTGGAAATTTGAAATGGGGTTAAGGCATCGGTGGTTAGGGAGCTTATGCCTCAACATAACGTCCTACCCTCCATTCGCACAATTAACATATCCAAAAAAAAAAGAAAAAGAAAAAGGAAAAGAAAAATAAAACCAACTTGTTTGCCAAGAAGAAGTCCGCTAACAGAAACTCTATTACCATGGCATGAATAAATAAGGCAGGCCCCAACAAACATGAAACTGCACTCTAGATCAACCAAAGGAAATCAATATATGTATCCTCTTTCACAAGCACAAAGCACAAATGTAATAGAGTAGAGCTCTTGTAATTTATTCAATGGTTTTTCTTCAATAAAATGCATGTCTTGTTATTAAATTTTGTGGTTTAACATTAAACCCACAAATGCACTTGCTCTGTATTCCAAAGAACTAAACATTCCTAGTATACCCCATGCTAAAACCAATCTTATATGCGACCCATTCCACACGTAAAGCACCTTAAACCTTCTAAATATGGATTTTTCCTCATCTAGAAAACCACATGTAAGATTTACAATTCAACTTATCTTGATCTTTAATTGATTACAATTGTATCTAATTCATCATTATCGTCAAAGCTTTTTTTCAATTAATTGGAGTCAGCTACGCGAATGTTGATCCTTTATTCTACTCTATTAACGACTATACCCTCTATACCCTCAAAGAGGCCATAAGTCCTCATATATTTTCTCACTACTTTCAATCATGTCTTTTTGGGCCTACCCATGCCCCTCTTTTAGCCTTCCATTTGAACTAACTCATGCCTCTGAAAAGGTATTATATTGGCTTTGCACTACACAATGCCAACCCATCTAAGTCTACTCTCTCTAATCTTATCATTTATTGGTGCCACACCTAAATTTTCTTGATAATCCTGCTTAATTAGGAGCCTAAATTTAAATAGACCACAATGGATTAAGATAGAGAAGGAAAATCTTTATACTTACCCAACTAAAGAACAATGGAGACAGAAGGGACCTACATACTACCCTTACAAGATGGACTGATTTCCCACATTTTCAAGTTCCATTATCCTCTTACTAAATTTATTTTTGCTATTTCCATTATATTTTCCAAAAACAATTTCATTCCCACTGTAAGTAGGATTGGGATTGCAAACATAAAATACCCCATTTATTTCTTTCATGATATTATCCTTCATGATATTATGAAATGTGGATGCCCTTAATTATTCTTTTCTTAGATTAAAGTTTAATCTCCAGGTCTTCTATGGTTTTGCTTCCGACAATTAATTTTTTCATATAAATGAACTCACACAGATGCTTTGATTAGTATTTGTGATTAAAAATAATCAACAAGTTGTTGGGATATAGATATCTCGGGTTTATATTGATATGCATCATTATGGATGTATATGTATATATCTCTTGATAAGGTTAGGTATCTAGAAGATAGACATTGAATTACTTAGTCATCAAGTTATCATACCATATTTATCTCATGTAATTATGTGATTGTCCTTTATATATAGATATCCTTATTGAGTTACACATTCATCCAAAATAGTAAATATGTAGCTAGTTGGTCTTTGGATCCGTGGACGTTAGGCTTCGGCTTGAACCATATAAATGTTGTGTTCTCTCCATTCTATATTCTATATTTCCACAAATTCTAACATGGTATCAAAGCAATAGACTCATCGACTCATATTTGAGCTCGCTCTCTCCATTCTCTATTCTATGCTCCCACAAATTCTAACATGGTGTCAGAGCAATAGACTTCTCGTCTAAGATTTGAGCTCGCTAACCTCTGACTCCAACTCCTCGGCTTAGATCTGAGCTCGTTGACCTCAAACTCCTCGGCTCAAATCTGAGCTCCCCAACCTCAGATCCGAGGTCGGGAAATTTCAGTACCCTCTAGCTTTACTGTTGGCTCAGATTCGTGCCCATTGTATTTTTTCTCTCGCTGTAACCTCTTTGCCCTAGCCACTTACTATCTATTTTCCAGCCATGTTTTACCCTCTTTGATGTCACCTACCTCTCTCTCTAACTGTTTCAAACAAGCACCGTCTTTTCTATTTTCTCTCATGTCCATCTCTTTTTCAAGCAACCTTTCTCTTTCCCACGCAACCTTTCTCTTTCCCATTTTCTCTCTCCTCGCGAACCCGGATTTTTTATCAGAGAACACAAGCATATCAGCTGCATCGTCTTTATCCTCTTCTGCAGGCTTTTCTTGATCCATCAATTGATGGAGAATATGGGTCATCCTCAAGAAAAGAGAGTAAATTGTGTCTCTTATGCTCTTCAAAGCTATTCACAATAGAGCCTTAACTGTGGGCATCCGCTCGCCTTGCCTCCTCCAAAACTCCCTGCACCAGTGCGTTGTGCGCAACACAAAGTCCTTTCTTCCCCTCACAAATATGTCACATCCCCCTTGTTGCTCTTGGGGCCTACATCTGCCGTCCAATTGCGCACAGAGAAGATGAAGAGAGGATAAAATCTAGAGAGAGAGAGTCTCCGTGTTTTCAAACAAATCCCTGCTTTTCATTTGGTGGTCCATAGGGACCATATCAAAACTCTTCGTTTATGCTTGGTCTTGAAAAACAAATATCGTTCTCTGATGGTGATCAAAGAGAAATTCGTGCCTATACCTGGTCTTGAGAAATATACGTGCATATCCATTAGTATATGGTTTTGATGGTGATCAAAGAGCATAGCTCCGTGTCATTGTTACTATATCTTCTCTTTGCGAGAAAGTGACTATCTTAACAACAAAGACAATGCCTAAGAAGTTGGTACTTATAGGCTCTGATGGTCAAAAGTACGCCTATCTTCTATAGGCCCGAGAAAACCTTCGTCTTGATGCAAGAATTATGCAGTTATTACAAGCTATTAATGGGTTTTTGTTATCGGATAGTGTGTGTTATTACGTGCACGGGTTTGGTGCCAAAGTCTCTTCGTTTTGGTTCCAGTTTCAATTTGATGATCGAATTTTGATCAAGTTTTCCGTTATTTGATCCTATTTAATGATGGAGTTTTCTGTTGTTCCGTCCTATGGAGTTTTCCGTTCCTCCATCCTGTGTGATGATAGTTGAGTTTTTCGTTACTCGATCCCGAATGTTATGAAGAAGAGAGAAAGAAAGATAATTTTTTTTTTAGAGAGAGAAAGCCTCTAGAAAGAAAAGAAGCCTCTAACGAGAGAAATCTTCAGAGAAAAAAGTAGAGAACCCAAGAAAGGTTGTTTCTTGAAAGACCATGGTAACCTGTGAAATTTATCATGGATTTGATCACTACTCGTTTTTTTAGCAACTCAGTAATGTTCACCAGTCGCTTTGTATCAAAACATCTTGAGTTTGAGGGGGAGTGTTGGGATATGGATATTTCAGGTTTATATTGATATACATCATTATGGATGTATATGTATATATCTTTTGATAAGGTTAGGTATCTAAAAATAGACACCAAGTTACTTAGTGATCAAGTTATCATACCAGATTTATCACATGTAATTGTGTGTTTGTCCTCTATATATAGAGGTCATTATTGATGTAAACAATCATCTAAAATAGTAAATATGCAGCCATCTAGGCTTTGGATCCGTAGACGTTAAGCTTTGACTTTAACCTCGTAAATGTTGTGTTCTCTCCGTTCTCTATTCTATGCTTCCACGAATTCTAATACAAGCTGCTTAGGAACCGTCCGAGTTAGATAGGAATTGGAGAGTTAATGAGTTTGAGACCCTCCTAAAATCACACTCTAATGCATTATCGTTTATTGATAACTTTTTCTCCCATATTTGTCTTTTTTTTTTCTTTATTAAAAAATTCCCCATTTAAACGCCTTTCAGATTTTCACAATCCTCTCTAGCCTTGTTTATTATGCAAACATATCAAAACATATTATGGCGAGATTTTTTCATCAAAATCTCACTATTTTTTACCTACAAAGCCCCTCTGCCTTCTTTTTTTTTTTCATCATTTTGTCCATCAAATTATTTGAAATTTATTACAAAATGATTATTTGGAGTATTCCAAGAGATCCGGATCACAATTTGTTGGATCACATTAACTGTCCAAAGAAATTTAGATTCATTTGGGCATTGTTGCATATCCGAGCTTATTATGTGGATTTCTGTAGTTTAGTCCACAATTTTGCTAGGGATCTCTTACTAGAAGCGGTAATCTAAAAACTTTTTCAATAAATTTTATATTTTTTTTCCAGAATTTATTTACTCTATCTTTTATGCTTGTTAGTTTCTTTGCTGCATGATATTTTTTAGGGTGATCATTGCAAAAATTTTCAAAAGCTTTTCTATAAGTAATTATTTGATATTTTTCAAATATAGAAGTTTCATCTATAGTTATGGGATGGCATTGGCTGAGATGACTTTGAGCAATCATGTCATTCTTTGTTGTACTACGTTGTATATTTCAACTTATTTACTTGTATTGTTTCTTCTTCTTTTTTTTTTGATATTATAGATGTTATTACTGTGATTTATTGCAATTTTTTTTATTATAAAATCATTGATTACATTAAGAAGTGAACATGTCTCTCAATATCTCCGTTTTTTTTTATAATTTCATCAAAATATATAATTTATTCATCAAATTTTTTTTTTCAAACTCACATTTTAATTTTTATTTTTCTTCCAACTTTTCAAACTTTTACATAGTTGATATGGCTAAAGAGGTCACATCCATCCAATTTGGTACAATTCATTGAGCATAACAGAAAACCGGTTGGTGCCCCGTTCACCCCTCCAGCCTGCTTTTCAAATCATCGATTAATGTTTCTAACATCATATCTCCAAACACTATAGAATTAGGGTTTGTGTGTTGACAAGATGAATCGTTTACTTGAAATTTAAGTGGGCTGCCCCCTCCAAGGAAGTAAGCAATAAGGGGAAAGTGAGAGAATAAATGGAAGTATATGGTGGCTAACTATGTACTAGGTTCTTCTAATAGTAGTAAGTGTTTGTAGGAGAACTGTAAATTGGGTTTTGCTAAATTTGTCCATGGTTTTTTTAGTGGATTCTTGTTTTGATTGACATTGCATAAATATCACTTTGGGTGCATTTGATTGAGCAATTTTTGGCGTAGCTTCAATGGATGGTTACAATCTCTTGGTTGAGGTTGTCACCAAAACCCCATCTTGGGTGCACGTTTGAGGGACTTTATTGAGCAAATTGTGCCCTAGTTCTTTAGGATAGAGACCTTGGCTTTGATAGGGATTGTCCCACTTGGTGTCACATATGAGAGGACTTTTTGGAGCAAAGTTCGTCAAGGTATATACTACATTACACCTACCTCCTTGAAGAGAGAGAAAAAATGGTGGGGTGTTGAGAAACCACCTGCTCAATTCTGAGGGAGAGAGAATGTGATGTCCATCTCAATGGCATGGAAGAGAGAGAAGTTTTAGAGAGAGAGAGAGAGAGTTTTGAACTTTTTATTGGGACTAATGGAGAGGAAAGAGTGTAGTCTATTGAGGGAAGAGCATGTGTTGTCCATTTCCATGGCTCTAATGGCGAGAGAGAGTGAGGCCCATGTTCATGTAAGAGAGAAAACGTGTGCTTTCTCACTAGGTCGGCAGGGGCAGAGGAGAGAGAATGTGATGGTCAATCTCATGGAGGAGAGCGTATGAGTCCTACATTGAGGATTGAGCATTTGCTGCCAATTTTGGGTGGGCAGGGGCCAAGGGAATGTGATGTCCACCTCAAAGTTTTCATGGAGAAGAGAGAGAATGTAAAGCTCACCTATAGGAATGGCAGGGGAGATTTAGGACTGCATGGGATAAAAGGAGAAAGATTGTAGAGAGAGATGTGGAACTCATCAGGGCGGGCTGGCAGCCCTAGCCCGAGCCAGTTCCCATGAGGGCTGGCTCAAGCCCGGCTCTATTCCGGAGGGGGTGGGATGAGAGCGGCCGAGCTGGGCAGGGCCAGGTAAAAAAAATTAAAGGAAAACAAAACTAAAGAAGATGAAAAAAATAAGGGCCGGGCCGATCCTGTCTTGGCCTTGCCTAGGTCCCGGTCCGCGGGCAACATTTTGTGGCAAAAACTTTAATTTTTTTAGAGCTGGGCCAAGGCAGAAAAATTTAAAGGAAACAGCAAAAAAGATGAAAAACAAATAAGGACATGGCCGGCCTAAGTCTAGCCTAGGCCTGGCTCTCATGCTACATTTTGGCCAAAGCCCTAATTTTTTAAGGCCGGGCCTGAGCCGATAAAGTTAAAGGAAAACAAAGTAAAAAAGATGAAAAAATAAATGAAAAAAAAGGGCTAGATTGGGTCAAGCCTGGCCCTCAGCGACATTTTGTAGCTAAAACCCTAATTTTTTTGAGCTTGGCCGGGCCACCCGGTCCATTTCCACCCCAAATCTACTGCCTAAGAGATGTATCTACTGCCTTAGAGGAGAGGAGAGGAGAATGTGAAGTTTTTTTCAGTGTCAATGATGGTGTGTGAGAGAGAGAGTTGTGAAGCTCATCCAAGGGCTAAAACGGAGGAGAGAGAATGAGGAGCACAGATAGGAGGAGAGAGAAAGAGAAGTTAATCCTAGTGTCAGTGATGGTGACTCATCTTTGCACATCCAACTTTGGAACTATTGCTTTTTGATCTTCCATAAAAGAGTGGGACACTGCCCTTCCTCTTTTTTTCTTTTCCATTATCATTCTAAACCATACCAACAAATCCTGCACGTGATTTTGTGAGGGAACACCTCGGCGCCAACCCTCTTGTTGTGGTCATCAATTGGACCACAATAAATGTTCACTATTACATCGAATGATGTATTTTTTATTTAAATGACCTGAGCTCCGATTTGGACCCCAAGAAATCTCGAATGTAAGTGATTATTTTTAAGTTATGGTTCGTATAATGCCCAGATTTTAAACAATCAAAATAAGACGCACTTTCAAATAGTGTCAAATAATGTTGTTTTGAACTAGGATTCTTTGTAATAATGTTAAAATTTATTTTCATGTCTAGTTATAAAATTTAAAGCTTAAAAAATAATATAGATTGAGTAGATATGTGAACACTTGAAAATTGACTGTCCAGATAATGCATTACAAAATAAACTATTTTTAAGACTAGAAATCCATTTTTTTTCATATATCCATATATCTTGAGCTCGAGGTGATGGATTCGAAGAATTTTAAGCATCGAAAACCTCTTTCAGTAAACTTTTGAGGTGCACCTTTGATTCTTTAGGGCCTCTCCTTTATATAAACCTTTTCCTCATTTTTATAGGGAAACAACATTACCTATCGTACTTCACTATTTTTTTTAGCACGCTTCCTCAAAAGATATCGTCTGTCTTTCTCTCTCTTTAACACACACAAACATTGGTAGAGTCCCTATTCCACGTACATGCAAAGACCTTGGTGGAGTCTCGCTCTCTCTATCCCTCTCGCTCTCTCAAAAGATATTGATAGTCCCTCTCTCTCTTTCCCTCATTGGTAATCTCTCCCTCACACACACAAACGACAATGGGAGAATCTCTCACACACACAAAAGACATTGGTAGAATGTCTTCCTCCCTCTTTCCCACACACAAAAGGCATTGGTAGAGTCTCTCCCTCTCTCACACACACAAAATACATCGGTACTCTCTCTCTCTCTCACTCACTCTCACTAACATAAAATACATTGGTAGAGTCTCACACACACAAATTGCATTGGTAGACTCTCTTACTCTCTCTTTAACACACACAAAAGACATTGGTAGAGACCCTCTCTCTCTTTCTCTCTCATACATGCATGTGCCCTCAAACACTCACGACTTTCGTAGAGTCTCTCTCCTCCCTTCTCTCTCTGACACACAATACATTGGTAGTCTTTCTCTCACACACACACAAGACATTGATAATCTCTCTCTCTCTCTCTCTCTCTCTCTCCCTAGGGGGTTGGTTTTGGACCACATGAAATGAATAGCAGAGAGATTCCATCTAATCTTAAATTTTTAGGGCTTTAAAATGTCATGAGTGTTGTTGCAAAGCTTAAGAGAGGCCCCTATATTTTATGAAGAGTGAAGGTTCCTATAGTATAAGTAGGGATGAAAATTTGAAAAGACATCCTTTGGCGCATCCAACAGCATTGTGAGCTGCCAAAAAGCAAAAGGTGATAGCCGCCATCACCACCACCACCACCACCACCACCATGCTCCTCAAAGAGGTCCCCTTAGTGGCTACAGTTCTACTTACTCACCCTTTTTATCTCTCTAAATGTTTCTCACTCTAAAACCAGCATTCATAAATTCAAAGCACCATTCCACTCCTCTCTCCCCCTTTCTCTCTCCCAGATAATTCACTCTTCTCTATCTCTATCCATCTCTCGTTCTTTCTCTGGAGATTTTGTCGAAAAGAAGAAAACCCATCTCTTGAATCCGTTGCTAGTGCTAAAGAAACCATGAAAGCAGCTTCAATTGAAGAAGATATTGGAAGGAGCCAAGACCTTGATCACAGAGCTATCATGAATGGTGGTTTTGAAAACCACCATCTTGGACCGAAAACCAGAGAGACAGAACTCAGACTTGGTTTATCAGGCTCTGGTCTTGAGACTCTGGAGAATGAGAAGAAAGAAGATAGGTGGTTTCTTGGACAAAGCTGTTTTCTTCAAAATCAGTGGAATGGTGGAGTCGGGTATGGTGTGCGTGCAAAGAGGGTTTTCTCAGACGCCATGATAGGAGCTCAAGAAGCCAGAGAGGTTTATGGAAATGGGTGGAATCTTGGTTTCATGGGTGCAGGTGAAGCGGGTAGAAACATGGTGATTAATAACATCAGGAAACCAACTGGTTTCTCTTTGAATGAGACTGTGAAAGATGGAATCTCTGATGAAAAACAAAAGGTGCCGTTTGAGAAGAATCGGAAGGCTGAGGCTCATTCTCCACCTGATACAAGGTTAGTTTTCCTAGAGAGAGAGAGAGAGGTTTATTGCTTTATTACATGATGAGAGAGAGAAGAGAGATTTCTTGCCTACTCTCCTGATGAGAAAAGAGAGAGAGATGGAGAGAGAGGTTTATTGCCTTATTCTCACGACGAGCGAGAGAAAAAAACTGAACTTTTAAGAGTGAAAGTATTGTTTTATTCTCATGATGAGAGAGAAAGAGAGGCTGACATTTTTGGATTCATGGTTCTTTAAGCTGAGATAGGAAACCATTACTATTGGTTTTGGAGTACGTTCCCTTCAAATTTAAGGAAAAGTAATTCAATTTGAAAGGGTCATATTTCGGATTCCAAATTTAGTAAGCCAAAAGATACTAACACTACGCAATTTAAAGACAAAATTTTGACACAGTTTATAATAGTCTTTGATTCAACACCAATTTCTGGTTAGTTTTTCCTTTTATTTCCTTTGATGGGAGAGAGAGAGGGAAAGGGAAAGGGAAAGGGAAAGGGAAAGGAGAGACAGAGAGAGATTAGAATTCAGGTGTGCATTTTTTAAGTTATTGTTTCACTTGGTATAATTCCTTGAGCCGTAGGATTCATCATCATGGCATGGATTCGGTATCTAAGAACTAGGGCAGCACATTCCACGTTCAAAAAGTTGTACAACAAATGAACAGTATGGTACAATAACTTTACTTTTGCATGCTCTCTGCCTTCAATCTTCACATTCTGCTTGCACCAAATCAAGCCTTTTTTTTCTTTTGATTCTTATACTCTGCTTTTGTGCAAGAGAGCGAGATTTTTTTTACCGTGGATTTTCCAAATAGAAGGGTGCATGGGCTTGGGTATAGGAGAGAGAAGGAGGGAGAGGGTCTGAGTGTTTTTATATGTTTATATGAGAGGAGAGAGACCAGTAAAGAGTAGAGAGGGAGAGAGGGTGTGTTTCTGCATGTATGTGGGGAGAGACGAGGAGAGACAGATGATGAGCAGAGAGCAGTGTTTGCAAACTCGGCCCGTCCAACTCGGAGCCGGCCCTGTCAAACCCGATTTGGGCATGGGCCTATCCAATTTTGATGGTCTAGCCAAGTATTTAAAAAAATTCAAAAAAATAAAATATAAAAGTTCGAAACCTAAGGGATTCATTTGTAATATGTTTTTATGGTTCCGAAAAAGATGAGGTGTGTTGCCCTGATACGAATTCTTACATTTTCTCATCTTTTTAGAAAATTTTGAAGATATCACTGGCACAAATACTCTTTTAGAATCCATTTTTTTTGGACTACTTTTCAATTTTATTTTGATGCGCTTTGTTTGATCATGCTTTAAATATATTTTATATTTTTTTAACAGACTGGGATTTGCTCAATTAGGCCTGTGAACTGGCCGGTTTACCGGAAACTCGGACTTGGCCCTTAGCCGGCCGTTTGATTTTTCGAATACTGGTAGAGAGAGAGAGAGAGAAATAAATAGGGGAGAGACAGTGATGATGAGTAGAGAGAGAGTGAGAGAGAGAGAGAGAGAATGTGATAA
>NW_006500353.1:2708186-2730401 GCF_000471905.2 Amborella trichopoda
CTCTCTCTCTCTCTCTCTCTCTCTCTCTCTGGATTAGTTAATTGTAGTAGGGAAATAATGGGTAATCGTCGTTAATTTTTAGTTCCGAGCAACGGAAAGAATGAAACGAATACTGCGGCCATTGCGGATCACGTTCTTATTTACGAGGATAATGAAGGAGATCGCATGTTAGTGGGTGATGTACCATGGGAGTAAGCTTGCTCTCTCTCTCTCTCTCTCTCTCTCTTTAATGTACCATCATGCTTATTCTCTCTCTCTCATGGACCATGGGAGTAAGTCTCGTGTAAGATGGGACTAAGTTTCTCTCTCCCTCTCATATACCCAGTGATTGAGAATTCTGTTGAGTAGTTTGTACTCCAGCTGAGTTACTGGGGGTTGGGCCTTGCCAAGCCCGAGTTGTCCTGAGTTGTGTGTCCGACTTTTTACGATATTAAAACAAATTTTTAAGAAAATATCAAAATCCTAAAAAATTAATAATTTCTTTGGGACTGTTCTGCTTTTTTGGAAGAGATCATAAAGTATTTTAGCTGTAAATACTTATTTTTATATTTTTTCATTTTTTTTGAATTATTTAAAAAGAAAACCCAATCATAAACATTATTTTCAAGTATTTTGCTTAATCTTACATTAAACATATATTTCTTTTCTTTTTTAAATTTTATTTTTTTTGCTTTTTTTCTAGTGCAGTACTCGGTAATAGACTTACTCAGACTCAACTCGAGTAATTGGCTCGGACCAAGACCAATTAGTCTGTCCGAGTCGCACGTGCTAACACTGCATATACCATGGCAGAAACTCTCTCTCTCTCTCTAGATTTGTACCACCGCTTAATTATAATTTACTTTGTTACAGGATGTTTGTTAGCACAGTGAAGAGGCTTAGGATCATCCAGAGCTCAGAAGCACCACCTGCACTAGGTATGAGAAAGCCCCTTTCAACTCCATACTTTTGTTAAGTTGAGGAAAATTTACATCCGTCCGGCATTTAAATATGGTAATTATTGGAAAAATTACAAATAACTCTTAATACTAGACTTTCTAAGGTAAGTTACCCCCAATTAAATTTTTTGTCTCACTTTTTACTCCAAAATATAGTTTCTTAGCAAATACCCCCAATTCAAATTTTTTTTTTTTCTAAACTATCCTCCCGTACTTTTACCCATGCCTCTCTCCTCTTTCCCGCAAAAAGTAGGTCCGACCTATTCTTAGGAAGGTCTAGCAGTGTAATGTCGGTCCAATAAATAACAGTGGCGGTGACAGTCTAGCACTGACAAAGAATGGTCAGGTAATAGGCCCATGCGGTCCGGCACTATCAAAGAGCAGTCCGACAATAGGCACATGCGGTTCGGGGACAGGCCCATGCAGTCCAGCAACAGACCCAAAGTGCGGTCCGACAATGTCAAAGAGAGGTCCGGCACTTTTATTAGTTTAACAGGGTCTAGCAATGTTAAAGAATGGTCCGGCAACCCATGTAAGTCCACATGAATGTCCGGCCAAAATTAAATTTTTGTATACGAAAAAGGGTATTTTCATCAAAAAAATGTATTTTTTTTTACTTGGGGGTATTTGCTAGAACATTTTTTTTTGGGAGAAAAAACAGTGAGAAAAAGAGTTTGGTTGGGGGGTAACTTGCATATATATAGTCTGATCTTGGCGTTTGCTATTATTTTTCCGTAATTATATGGACCTAAAATCTATCAAAATTACAAGGAGGTCCCCTGGGATCGTTACTTTCCTTGTCCTTTTTTTAAAACAATTTTACCTCTCCGTTTGATATTCTAAATATCGTATTGCCTTTTTTTTTTTGAAATATGGGAATTGGCCAAAGGTTCTAGACCTCATACCCCCTGGCTTGCATGAACATCAGGCAAGCTAAGCAATCTGAGGTAGGATACCTGGATTGAAATTCACAAGTAAGATACCTGGATTGAAATTTACCTTGGATCACTTGACTTGCACAATTTTCACGAAAGTTAAATACTATGAGGATCCAAATCTCGAACTGGTCCTACACTTAAAAAAGTAAAAAAAATAAAAAGAAATTGAAATATAAAGCGGTTTGATATTTGGAATATCATAAGAGGGGTAAAATTCAAAAAAAAAAACAAAAAACAGATGGACTCTGCGTAAAATCTGTAAAAATTTGGAGCTCTCGTGATTGCCTATTTTATTCAGGAAAATATACAAAGAGACTATTTACTCTCAATGCATGGAGGTCACAACGTCATTGACTAGATTCAAAGTTCAATAAAAAATTTCTTAAATTTTGTGTCACACCCCAAGCCATCCAATTTGACATTTTGTAGTAATTGTGACTTCCTTAAAACAAAAATAAATAGTATCATAATATACAATCTCTTTTATTTATGGCACCAACTTAATTTTTCCTTCATTTTATGGTGATCTATTGATATGACAAATCTCTAACCGTTTTTTTTTTTTTAAATTTGAAAAAAAAAAAAAAAGGCATTACAAGGACCTTAGAAAGGCAACAGGGCCCACCAGTGGAAGGAAGATAAGATGAGCCCACCAGTGGAAGGAAGATAATATGAATCAATCAATTAGTGCAGCTACAAGAAGCTTGGTTTTCATTCGGAAGAGCACTCACTCCCCCTCTCTCTCTCTCTCTCTCTCTCTCTCTCTCTCAATGCTTTAAGGTGATTCAAATTCCTTGGTTCTAGAGAAATAGACCTAAGGGAAGGTGATGTATAAAAGATGGTATTGTCATAGGTATGGTGGATCTTGTTCCCCTTACTTGAACTCTCCTTTGTAAACCTTTATTGTTCTATGAATGTGACCTATTTTGCCTACATCGTTCTAATTAGTTGTACTTCTCTTCTATTTAGAGTTGGGTGCGGTTTGTATAGAGCCTAGGCTCTAAACCATCAAATTAGAGCCTACCTTCAAATAGTGTTGAGAAATGTGGTTTCAATATTGGAAATTTTTGTGATAGCCTTAAAATACATTTTCATATTTATTTATAAAGTTTAAAGATTTAAAAATAGTGTAGATCGACATATCTATAAAAACTTGAAAATCTTGAAAATTGACGGTCCAAAAATACGTCATAAATATACTATTTCCAAAACTTGAGATCCATTTTTTTCTCATGTCCATGCATCTTGATGTCGAGATGATCAATTTGAAGATATTTCGGTATCAAAACGACCTCTTCTAGTATAATTTTTGAGGGAGGCTCAAATTTGATTGTTTAGAGCCTCGGCTTTATATAAACTTTTTTGGATCAGAGCTAATTTAAGGTGGGAATGCCATCTTTTGCCTTAAAAATTTGTCCTCGCTTCAGTTTCACTTCAAAGACACCATTATGGTCTCCTGATATAGATACAAATGTTCGAAATGGCAATTTTAAAATTATTTTTTTAGATACGACATGTTCATACATCATACAAAAAATATGAGAGTGGGAGAGATTTTAAGTGGCATTAAATTATATAATGAGATTTAAAAAAATGAAAGTAAGACCTATGTAACCTTTTGCCAGTGAATATAATATATATATTTTTTTAAATCACCTTTTTCTGCTTTGGCAAAAAGATCACTTACATAAGGTCTTATTACAATCAATAAATATTTCAAAATAAAGGCAACTTAACAATAAAATAAAACACAACCACTTGATGCCATTTATACAACTAAACACTACGCTTGAGAATAAAAATAAATTTGTATGAAATAAAAGAAGATATCAGCGATTACCTCAATCAGGTTTATTACATCCCACATCGAGTTACCAACATTCGATGGTACGAGATCAGTGGTCTAGCTTCAATCTTGAACTGAGAAAGCTAATTTCGATCAAACTGAGTAAGCACCATTAAATCTCCACAAAACCCTAACTCCAAAATAATTTAGGCTTAACCCTAATTTTCTAACCCTTAGTATCTTTAGGTTAAGAGAGAGTGAGAGAGTAGGAGGCCTAGGGTTGGGGTATCTCTATGGTATATAAGGGTATCTCTCGCACATGCATATGGTTCACCCAAGGTGGATATCTAGCTTTCCCGAACGATCTATCGATATGCATGCCGTGTGATAGATCATAGATGAGGTTTTGGCCCCCGTCTCTGTAGGCCTACCACCACACACCAGTGTCACACAGTCCCTCGGCTCACTCATCCAAGCATAAACTCCGAACTCATCAAGGGATAACCCAGAACCCTTCTCGATTTATTCTCTATGCCCAGGCACTTTGGGTTTTCCAACTGACTGGCCTAGATCGTCAAGCACAGTCCGGTATCAGCAAACATCATTTGCTTAGTATGGTCCCTGAGGGACCACACTCCCATTGAGTTTATATTCCGCTATAATAAATGTTTTCATTACACACTCATAAGGCCTTTAAAGGCCACATAAACCCAATATAGATGATCAATTTGAAGATATTTTGGCATCAAAACAACCTCTTCTAGTGCAATTTTTGAGGTAGGCTCAAATTTGATTGTTTAGAGCCTTGGCTCTATATAAACTTTTCCCTTTAAAGTTTGGCTCAGAGCTAATCTAAGGTGGGAATGCCATCTTTTACCTTCAAAATTTGTCCTCGCTTCAGTTTCACTTCAAAGACACCATTATGGTCTCCTGATATGGATACAAATGTTCGAATTGCCAATTTTAAAATTATTTTTTTAGATACGATATGTTCATCCATCATGAAAAGAAATATGAGAGTGGGGGAGATTTTAAGTGGCATTAAATTCTATAATGAGATTTAAAAAAAATTTATAAAGAAGTGTCCGAGTTTTTAAAGTGATCAACATGTCTTTGATATGTTAACAAATGTTAACAAATATTAAAAGAACATGGATATCATCTTTAATATATTGACAAATATTAAAAGAACTTGGATACCGCATGTAACTAATGCGCCTACAGCAAGTCCTTTTCTGAAAAATAAGTAAACCTTAACATTTCAGTGGCTATTGAGGGTGTTGGGAAGCATATTTGTGCCCAAAGAGCACGTATAAAGTACTCCTGTCGGAGCAAATTGTGCATACTCTCTCAAATAGAGTACTTGCTTAGAGGGATTTGTTTGATATGAAATTTTAAAAATACTTTAGAATCACAATGAGAATAATTTCGAAAAAATTGAATTTGACTTGCTTGATATCTAGATCTAAAATTTGGATGTTCGTGTTCAATCTTGTGAAAAAAAGAGAAAAACAATCCAATTTAAAGCAACATATATCAACTTTATTTTTTTATATAGTCACTAGGATTAGTAGAATAGATACCAAAATCTGGGATACAAAAAATTTTCTCTATAATATCACCAAAAATTTAATCATAGCGAAATAAGAAGGCAATATTTTAGTAATAGCTGCTATTATGAAAGCAAAAACAAATTGATCTTGGAAAATATCAGAATGTATCTTCTGCACTTTAAAGAAAAAATGAACATGTTTTGTTTATTTTCAATGAAACTTTCCATCAAAGCTCTTAGTTTAGGTAATTTAGCCAAAAAATTGAACTTTGAAACATTTCTATCTCATACAAGAACTTTGGTAGAAAAGCTAAGGTAGAATACTTACAGTCCAGGAAATGAATAGCTGAAAGAGTGGATTTGGATATATGTTATCTCGTGAGCATTTGGAGAGAACCATGATTCTATATTTGTGCTATTTGGCTGATTTTGTTTTTTGTAGAACTTGGATTTTCCTTTTTATAATAAAAAGTCTGTTGTTTTTCCCATTTGCTTTTATTATTAGGGCGTGGTTTGCATACGGTTGCAACCTTAAACAATCCAATTAAATTTGATCATAAATGTAATTTTGATGTCAAATGGCTTGAGAAACCATTTTTATCCCTAATTATCAAATTTTAAATTCTAAAACTGGTTTAAATAAAGCAGATCTATAAATATTAGAGTATGTGTATCTACATTGATATACATCAATACATAATGAGATATGGATATATATGAATATATATCTCTTAGGTGTCTCTTGGTTATGATAAGATTAGTTAGTAGTTATCCATAACCGTTGGTATTTATCTTTAATTGTTACTAGCCGTATATTTACACAGGTCTTGTATATTCTTTAATATTTATACAGGTCTTGTATATTCTTTATGAATCCATCAATAAAGAGAGAGTTCTCTACAGTATTCTGAAATAATCTTCCATGGGGACCTAGGGCCCAAATATATATAAAAACAGTTTCTAACATGGTATCAGAGCATCAATTTGTTTTCTTCTTCTATAAGACTCCTAGTTTCTCTCTTGAAAGGATCTCGAGAAGTTGGGTTTCTTTATTTTTATTTCTTCGGTAGTTATGCCTTTTTCTTCATATCAAACTCTGCCACTGAAGGAAAGAAGATCAAGCTACTCCATGCCACTTGAGCCTTTTTATGGGCTTAAGACCCATCTATGTAGAACAATTTTGCAAACTTATCTTTCGTTTCTGTTTTGCCGTGGATTTTGATTTGATGATAGAGAAAAAAGTTGGTGCCAAATTTTTGCTTGCAAATCTTCTTCAAAGTTTTTGCAAGTAAATCTCCTTGCAAGCAATTCAATAGCTCGTGCCTAATTTTTGCGAGCTAATCTCCATCAATTACTTTTTGTAAGCAAATCTCCGTGCAATTTAAAACTATTTGTGTGTGTCTCAGCAAAAGCTTTCTATTGACAATGTCCATCAACAAACTGTTGTAATAGTTTGTGTGCATCATCGTCAAAGAAGCTACATGAATTCTTAGGTGGCTGTAGAGGTATTTGCTGCTCACAGTCTTCATCAATCTCTAAAAATGGACTCTAAAACGGCCAATATGCACTATCAGACGAGTCCTTCTTCGACTCTCTGTCGAGTCCTTCTTCAACTCTCTGCTGAGTCCTTCTTCGACTCTCTGCAAAACATCCATCATCTTTGTTTTGGGCTGCGAGTTGCTGAATCTGTCTTAGATCCTTATCGAGTTATGTGTTTCTTCTTCAAGCAAAGATATCACTGCGTCCTCGGTGCTTTTTCTTCAAGCAAGAGACCACTGCTTCCTCTGTGCTTCTTCTTCAAGTAAGAGACCACTGCTTCCACTATGCTTCTTCTTCAAGCAAGAGACCACTGCTTCTTCTATGCTTCGTCTTCAAGCAAGAGACCATTACTTCATCTGTGCTTCTTCTTCAAGCAAAAGACCACTGCTTCTAATGGTCACGCCATGCACGTGAAGACTTAAAGATCCAACTCGTTCGTTTATGCAACTTATTGTTCAAACTCGAGCTGCTTTGTGTCAAAGCATCTTGAGTTTGAGGGGGAGTATTAGAGTATGTATATCTATATTGATATACATCATTATGAATACATAATTGTTGGGTTTATGTGGCCTTTAAAGGCCTTATGAGTATGTAATGAAAAACATTTACTATAGTGGAACATCAACTCAGTGGGAGTGTGGTCTCTCGAAGACCATATTAAGCAAATGATATTTGTGGATAACGGACTGTGCTTGACGATCTAGTCGGTTAGAAAACTCAAGGTACCTAGGCATAAAACATAAACCGATAAGGGTTTTTGGGTTAGCCCTTGATGAGGCCGGAGCTTATGCCTAGATGAGTGAGCCGAGGGACTGTGTGACCCTTGTGTGTGATGGTAGGCCTACAGAGACGGGGGCCAAAACCTCATCTATGTTTCATCACACGGCATGCCTATAGATAGATCGTTCGGGAAAGCTTGATATCCACCTTTGGGTGAAGCATATGCATGTGTGAGAGATACCTCTATGCACCATAGAGCTGTGGTCGCATCAGGTCGTGGTGACCTTGACTTGTCTCTAGGGGAGGAACTATAATCCACAGACTAAGATTGCGACTCTTTGGCTCATCGGCCAGACTTTGGTGACCCGCTAATAAGCCTTTGCTTGGACTGTGGGTCATGGAAAACACTTGGTCAGTTCGATAAAGCAAGTGTAGTCTGTAGTCCACAGTTGAAGGTGGAGTACCTCGTGATCGTTGATTGAATTCTTGAACCATATGGATCTACTTCCCATCATATTAATTTAATTGTGTTGATTTTTTTATTAAATTATTTTATGTTTATTATTTGAATTTTTGTAAGTCATTTGATATTTTATTTCTTATTTTTAGACTTATAAAAATGAAGTTATTAATTTACAAAGTTATAATATTTTAAAATTCATTTTTAAATATTTATAAAAAAATATATGGGGGCCCATAGTGTATATGGGCCCACCATGTGGCTATTAGGCGAGGCCCCACATACCATACATGGGTGGCACGCCCCACCCTTGGATACCTTATCTTGTTTTGTCTTCAAGTTTGTTAAAAATGGTAACTACATCTTGTAGCATGTGGTCAAATGTTGATAAGGAAATATTGACCATATCTTATCTTGATTATTGAAGGAATATCTTGACTTAATATTATTGAAATATTTTTATGGAAAATATGAGATGAAATATGCAATTTATGGTATGCACTATTATCTTTAATGCACTATATGTTTAATGGATTTAATCTATTTAAATATATTGATAGGAAAATGATTTAAGAAAAAGGGGATAACGGTTCATGCACCTTCCATAATGTTGATGGCCCATCTATAGAATGGATGACTCAGAGATCTCACCCCACAAGTCACTTTGATCAACGGTCCAGATTCAATCTCAAGAAAGAGGCAAACTATGGAAACCCTAAACCTAAATTTCACTATAAATAGGGGTGCTCTCCTCCATCTCAACACACCTCTCTCTCCCACAAACTCTCTCTATATTCCCTAAGGGCCACGCCCTTCTCTCTCCCTACTCTCTTATTTTCTCTCTCTACTCTCTCTCTCCTAAAAAGGTCCCTAGGGGGCACCCCCAACATAGAGACTCTCTGTCTCTCATGATCTAATCTAAGGGTTGAGAAAATTAGGGTTTGAGCGTAATTATTTTGGAGTTAGGGTTTTGTAGAGATTTATGGGTGGTTACCTAGTTTGGTCGAAATTAGCTTTCTCGGTTCGAAATTGAAGCTATATTGCTAATCCTGCTCCATTGGATGTGGTGACTCGGTGTGGGTGTACAAAGCCCGGTTGAGGTAATCTTCGGCATCTGTTCTTTTAATTGTTTGTTCTTTTATTTTATAATCTCAAGCACAATATTAGGTTGTATGAATGGCATCAAGTAGTTGAGATTTATTTTATTGATGTGTTATTTATTTTTGGAATATTTATTGTTTGTAATAAAGCCACCTGTGAGTGATCTTGTTGCCAAAATTATAAGGGGTGACTATTATTAAAAAAAAAAATTGTATTTCCCCGGCATAAGATTACATAGGTATTTCTTTCATTGGTATCAGAGCTACTTTTACATGTTGCCATTATGAGTATTTTCTTATTTTTTTTGAGAATATAAAATAATGGTTGCTCGTACCTTCATCTTTGAAATCCTGAAAACCGAAAGGTTTGATGAAACTAACTTTGCTTCGTGGAAAAGAAAAATCAAATTTGTACTCTATGAAGAAAACTTGCATGAGATACTCTTTAAAGACCGACCTCATCATCCAACTGACGACTCATCTCAAATAATCAAATATGAGTACGTCAATTGGAAGAGGAGGAACTTGAGATGCAAGCACATTCTTTTATGTGCCATGACTGACTCGTAGGCTTTTGAGTATGAGTCAATCTATACTGATTTTTGATAAACTTGAAAGAGAGTATGCTGAACCCTCTCTCATGAAGCAAACTATTGCTATGAGAAGGTACAAATATTTAAAAATGGTAGAAGGTACCAAGTTTGCACATCATGTGCACGTATTTCGTGCACTAATAAGAGTTTGGAAGATTGTGCATGAAGCCCAATGAATCTATGCAAGTGATTTATTTAATGAATTCTCTTCCTAAATCATGGGAAACTTTCATATCTTTCATATCTACTAGAAAAAAGGCACCAAATTGAAGGAACTCATCACGACCATCAAATCGGAAGAAGAAATGAGGAGTTCAAGAAAAACCCCAAGAGATGCTGTGCATATGATAAAATTTCAACCATCTTTTAAATTTAAGAAAGGAAATGGAATGAATACTTTTGAGAAGAAAAGATATTTCAAAAGAAGATATTTTGGAAATAAGGGAGCAAAGAGAGAGACTCGAATTTCTTTTATTTGCAAGAAGGTGGGCTACATAGCCAATAATTGTCGGTCCAACAAATCTGGTGGAACTAACAAGGAATTGGCATGTGTGGTTTTCGAATCCATGCCAACTGACCCCAATGAAGCTTCTTGGTGTCTTGACTCAGTGGCTACGGCTCATGTCACAAACACCAAGGAAAGTTACCGTTCTTTCACTCCTATGGGCCCAGGACAGCAGTATATTTATGTGGGAGGAAATTAGAAGACCGATGCACTTGGAGTCGGAGATTTTGAGCTGAAACTAAAGAGTGAGAGCACCTTGATTCTAAAACAAGCACCATATGCTCCTGATATGAGGAAGTGTTTGGTTTCGGTTCCTAAGATGTATATGGTTGGATTCATAACCACTTTCCTTAGGGAGAAAGTGGTGGTCAAGAAGGGAAAAGATGTAATCATGACTGAACGACTTGTAGATAGCCTATTTACTATTGAAATAAAAAAGAACGTTACCTATGTCTCTTCCCTTAATGAATTAGATGCTACTCTATGGCATATGAAGTTAGGACACATTAATATCAAACGAATAGAAAATTTAAAAGGGACGGGATTCTTCATAATTATAAGGGAGATTTATCGAAAGTATGTGAGTTTTGTGTGCAAGGAAAACTAATAAGGAAAAATACCATCAGGGCAAAAAGAGCTACTAACGTATTGAAAATTATTCATAGTGACGTAAGTGGACCTATGAATGTGACCACCAGAAGTGGAAAAAGATATTTTATCTCTTTTATAGATGACCACTCACGATATAGTCATGTGTACCTTATTCATGCAAAGTCAAAAGCCCTAGAAAAATTCAAAGAATATAAAGCCCAAGTAGAGAATCAAACCAACCTAAAAATTAAAATCCTTCGAACCGATAGAGGGGGGGAATACTCATCTGACCTTTTCAAAGAATTGTACATTGAAAATGGGATCATCCATCAATACACCATGTCTTATACTCCTGAACAAAATGGTGTAGCTGAGAGAAGGAATATGACCATAGTGGAAATGGTAAGGAGTATGATGGGGCATGCAAATCTCTCATTGGAGTATTGGGGAGAAGTTGTATTAACGACATGTTACATCTTTAACCAGACTCCCACAAAAGCTGCTCCACTTATTCCTCACGAAATTTTCACAGGTCGTACTCTCTCCTTTGAATACTTGAAAGTTTGGGGTTACTCAACCCATGTCCTTATCCCACATCAAATTAGAACCAAATTGCAACCCAAAACTGTAAAAACCATTTTTATTGGTTACCCAGATTATGGTTAGGGGTATCGATTCTACAATTCTGAAACTGGTACGGTTATCGAAAGCCACAATGCTCACTTCTTTGATGAAGAATTCTTTGAAGCAAGGGTGAGTAGAAAACAAGCCAATTTTTATGAGGAGGCCAAAAACAAAGATATAGTTCGAGACCCCGAACCTGAAACTTCTAAACCAACCCAACTTGTTTCTGAACTCCCTAAAGAAAGTGAACATTTACCTGAACCAAGACGAAGTAACCGAGTCAGTAGACCACCTCTTTACCTAGAACATTTTGTGTACCTAGAAAAACATTTTGATAAGGTTGAGGACGATCCAGATTCAGAACCTAGAACTCACCGTGAAGCCTTAACCTGTCATAAAAGAAAATATTGGGTAGAAGCCATGAAAGATGAGTATGCTTCCATTAACTAAAACCATGTATGGGAATTAGTACCCCTACCTGAAAAACATAAGGCCATTGGTTGTAAGTGGATTTTCAAGAAAAAGTTGAACTCTGAAGGGAAAATAAAAAAATACAAAGCTAGGTTGGTTGCAATGGGTTTCACCCAGAAAGAAGGGATAGATTATGAGGAAACGTTTTCTCTTGTTGCCAAATTTTCATCCATCCGAATCCTTGTAGCTATAGCAGCCCAATTTGACTTTGACGTTCATCAAATGGATGTCAAAACAGTCTTTCTAAATGGGGATTTAGAAGAAGAAATTTACATGACCCAACCTGAGAGATTTAAGGAGAAAGGGAGAAAAAACCTTGTATGCGAACTTAATACATCCCTTTATGATATGAAACAAGCATCGCGACAGTGGTACATAAAATTTCAAGAGACTCTTACTATTGTAGGATTCTCTACAAATAATGAGGATTATTGCATATATCAAAACGTCAGTGGGAGTGATGTGGTCTTTACATCGTTATATATGGATGATATGCTGATTGTTAGTAGCTCAATTGCCTTAGTAGCAGAGACAAAAAATTTCCTTGCACAACACTTCGATATGAAGGATCTTGGAGACGCTTCATATGTGTTAGGCATCAAAATAATAAGACACAGGAGAGAGAAGACTGTCCAACTTTTCCAGGCAACCTACTGTAAGAGGATACTGGAAAAGTTTGATATGAGTATGTGTAAGCCCATGTCAACCCCAATTGACAAAAAGACGAAGCTTAGCAATAAAATGTGTCCTACCGAAGACATGAATATAAAGCCATGAAGAGAGTGATATCAGGAGCGCAGTTGGATCCCTTATGTACGCCATGACTGGAACAATGCTTGACTTGTCCTTCGTCATGAGTCTGGTGAGCCGTTTCCAAAGCAACCCAAGAGAGGAGCATTGGAAAGCAGTAAAAAGAATTCTCAGATATTTAAAGGGGACCACGAACTATGCGCTCACATATAAGGGGGAAACTGAAATAGCAATAGAGGGATATTCAGATGCAAGCTATCCCGCGGATCCAGATGATGCGAAGTCTACATCTGAGTATGTAGTTATGCTTGGAGGGGGTGCTGTTTCTTGGAAGTCAAAGAAACAAGATATTATGGCTTTATCCTCCATGAAATCCGAGTATGTCGCATGATGTTTAGCAGCCAAGGAGACTGTGTGGATTAAGAAGTTTCTTAATCAACTTAATTTCCATCATGTACATCATGAGGCAATGCGAATTTTTTGCGACAACACGACGGCTGTTTGTGTCTCTAAGGAACCTCAGTTTGACAAGAATGCTAAGCATATCAAGCCATACTTCTATCACCTGAGAAATGAGACGAGATTGAAAGAGATCGAGATCAACTACATATCTACAGATTGATGATTGCAGACCCGCTGACTAAGGGAGTTGTCCCTAATGTTTTTGTAAGACATGTGAGAGAGATGGGGATGAAGAGAAAATGTAAGGCCTTCAAAGGTCAAGTGGGAGATGTTGGGTTTATGTGGCCTTTAAAGGCCTTATGAGTGAGTAATGAAAGACATTTACTATAGTGGAACATAAACTCAGTGGGAGTGTGGTCCCTCGAAGACCATACTAAGCAAATGATATTTGCGGATAACGGATTGTGCTTGACGATCTAAGCCAGTCGGTTGGAAACCCAAGGTATCTGGGCATAAAAAATAAACCGAGAAGGGTTTCTACGTTAGACCTCGATGAGGTCTGAGCTTATGCCTAGATGAGTGAGTCGAGGGACTGTGTGACCCTTATGTGTAATGGTAGGCCTACAGAGACGGGGGCCAAAACCTCATCCATGTTTCATCACACGGCATGCATATAGATAAATCGTTCAGGAAAGCTTGATATCCACCTTAGGGTGAAGCATATGCATGTGTGAGAGATACTCCTATGCGTCATAGAGCTGTGGTCGCATCAGGTCGTGGTGACCTTGACTTGTCTCTAGGGGAGGACCTGCAATCCACAGACTGAGATTGCGATTCCTTGGCTCATTGACCAGACTTTAATGACCCGCTAATGAGCCCTTGCTTGAACTGTGGGTCATGAGAAACACTGGGTTGGTTCAATAAAGCAAGTGTGGTCTGTAGTCCACAGTTTAAGGTGGAGTACCCCGTGATCGTTGATTGAATTCCTGAACTATATGGATCAACTTCCCATCATATTAATTTAATTGTGTTGATTTTATTATTAAATTATTTTATATTTATTATTTGAATTTTTGTAAGTCATTTGATATTTTATTTCTTATTTTTGGACTTATAAAAATGAAGTTATTAATTTACAAAGTTATAATATTTTAAAATTTATTTGTAAATATTTATTAAAAAAAATACATGAGAGCCCATAATGCACATGGGCCCACGATGTGGCTATTAGGCGGGGCCCCACATACCATACATTGGTGGCACGCCCCACCCTTGGATACCTTATCTTGTTTTGTCTTCAAGTTTGTTAAAAATGGTAACTACATCTTGTAGCATGTGGTCAAATGTTGATAAGGAAATATTAACCATCTATGAAATGGATGACTCAGATTTCTCACCCCACAAGTCACATTGATCAATGGTTCATATTCAATCTCAAGAAAGAGGCAAACTTTGAAAACCCTAAACCTAAATTTCACTATAAATAGGGGTGCTCTCCCCCATCTCAACACACATCTCTCTCCCACAAACTCTCTCTCTATCTTCCCTAAGGTCCACACCCCTCTCTCTCCCACAAGCTCTCTCTCTATCTTCCCTAAGGGCCACACCCCTCTCTCTCCCACAAACTCTATCTCTATCTTCCATAAGGGCCACGCCCCTCTCTCTCCCTACTCTTTTATTTTCTCTCTCTACTCTCTCTATCCTAAAAAGGACCCTAGGGGGCACGCCTAACATAGAGACTCTCTCTCTTTCATGAGCTAATCTAAGGGTTGAGAAAATTAGGGTAGGGCATGCCCAAGATAGACTCTCTCTCTCGCATGATCTAATCTAAGGGTTGAGAAAATTAGGGTTTGAGCCTAATTCTCATGATCTAATCTAAGGGTTGAGAAAATTAGGGTTGGGCTTAATTATTTTGGAGTTAGGGTTTTGTAGAGATTTAAGGGTGGTTACCTAGTTAGGCCGAAATTAGCTTTCCCTGTTCGAGATTGAAGTTAAACCGCTAATCCCGCGTCATTGGATGTGGTGACTCGGTGTGAAGTGTAAAAAACCCGGTTGAGGTAATCCCCAACATCTTTTCTTTTAATTGTTTGTTCTTTTATTTTATATTCTCAAACACAGTATTAGGTTGTATGAATGGCATTAATTAGTTGAGATTCATTTTATTGATGTGTTATTTATTTTTGGAATTTCTATTGTTTGTAATAAGACCACCTGTGAGTGATCTTGTTGCCAAAATTATAAGGGGTGATTATTATTAAAAAAAAAATTTGTATTTCCCCGGCATAAGATTGCATAGGTCTTTCTTTCAATAATGAGATATGTATATGTACGGATATATATCTGTTAGGTGTCTCTTGATTATCATAAGATTAGTTAATAGTTATCCATAACCGTTGATATTTATCTTTAATTATTACTGACCTTATATTTATACAGGTCTTGTATGTTCTTTATGAATCAATCAATGAAGAGAAAGTTCTGAGCAGTATTCTGAAATAGTCTTCCATGGGGACCTAAAGCCCAAATATAGAGAAATACAATTTCTAACAATAAACACATAAAAATCTTGAAAATGGACGGTCTAGATAATGTGTTGCAAGATACATTATTTTTTAGGACTCATTTTTTTTTTTTTTCATATCCTTTCATCTCAATGTCAAGATGAACAATTAGAAGATTTTCTGCCATCAAAACAATATTTTATAATGGATTTTTGAGGTGCACTTTAATTCTATATTTTAAGGTTGCACTCTTATATAAACTTTCTCCTTATTTTTATTACTATTTTTGTTATAGCATCTAATTCCCCATAATTGTAATAAGGATTAAATTCTTTTAATTTATTGAAATCATTATGATGGATTTTCAGATTTCTTCTTTTTGAAAGTTTGTTTATTTTCCACATCTAATTTCTATATATGTTACTTTTTGCTAATTTTAGGACAAGAACATGATTTTGGCAATTGAAAGGTAGACTTCGAAGCATTACAAAAGCAAAAAAATCCACATGCAAACCCACCAGAAGTTGAAATAGGTTGATTACATGGTGTAATATCCCAAACAGGGCATCACACTTCTCTGTTGTAATTGGAGAATCACAAGAAGCAAAAAAGTAACCCACAGTCCAAAATCAAATTTCTTCCAAAATATTCACTATACTAATAAATATGGGCATCCTTATTCTATGAAGAATAATGGAGTGCAAGAATGGATAAAAAGTTTGAATAGACATCCTTTGGCACGTCAAACCTCATTGTGAGCTGCCAACATAATTCCACATCCACTCCTTAAATGTAATTGGTTGGCAGTTGATGTTTGCAATATTATATTTCGTTATATTTTTTATCTTTTTTTTTTTTTTGAAATTTGATTTTACATTTATGATGACACTTTATAAGTTGTTTTTTTTTTTTTTCTTTTTTCTTTTTTCAGGCTTTACTATTTTTGTTATCATAATGTTTTTTTTTGTTACGTTTGGCTATGTTTCTACTTGATAATGCACATTTGAAAATCTGCAATATATTTTTATCTATATTTGGCTTTGTAATTAATTTATGATGAAAATTTGAAATTTAAAAACCAATCCCCAACCAAATCCTCCCCCTGCCCCCCTCTTCGGCTGTTCTTTTTTTCTTTCTCCACTCAGGTCATTGAGCACCCGCCTGGGTGGCCGTCCCTGTCTTCTTGAACATTGGCATATACAACTAAAGCCGAAAAATGTGGCATCCTACATATTTTCCTATGAGCTTGAAAAATATTTGAATGGCTTATCGATCATCTGAATCTTATCTTCTGAGTCTTATCCAGACTATTTGCGGTCGGTTATAACACTAAATTGATAGAGTTCTATGATTTTAAAATAAATTTTGTGTCACCGCATGTAATTAGAGTTACATATAAAACGAAAGGACATTATGCTTGCCTCATAAATATGCAAGTCACAAATTGTGCAAGAATAAGGGAGAGAGAAAGTGAATATGACTTATAAACATGTGAATCGTAAACATTCTGCTTGCCTCATAAATAAGTAGATCAGAAGGCATTTGTTAGCTCATAAACATGCAATCCCAAATTTTCCAAGAATACTACATGATATTTAAAGGGAGAGGGAGAAAGTGAATATGCCTAATAATCATGCAAATCGTATACTTTTTGTTACTTCAAAAACATATAAATCATAAAATATATGCTTGCCTCACATGCTTACAAGTCACAAATTTTGCAGGAATAAGTCCCCAATTCATAGAGGGTCTCTATCAATAAGGGACTTATTCCTACAAAACTTGTGGCAAATGGACTCAACCGAATCCACTCGACCTCGCCCTATGGGCGAGGTGTCTTAGTGAGTTAGGTATACAATTCATCAGACCCAAATAAATTCTTAAAAAAGAAAAATACAAAAAATATATTTTAACAGTAACTTGATTTTGATGGACTACTGATAAGTTACCTTATGTTTATTTTTATTACTGGCCTATTTAACCTGTTGCTACAAACAAGTGCCTTGGCTAGTCTAATTTAATGTAAAAATTATGTTTGGTAAATAAACCGGTCAAAACCACGTTTAATCGAGCAGAACAACCAGTTTTGACTAGTTCAACTAACTAAATAAAAACGGGTAATTTTTTTTATTTTTATATTTTTAAACTATTATTTATATTTTTCTTTTATTTTTACAAAATCTTGCCTAACTGCTTTGACCAACTATAAAACTTGTCTTGCATCAGATTGATGGCCAATCCAATCTTTATGTAATAACAACAGAGAAATGTGATGTCATTTAAAAGATATTACTAATGATGTGGGGTTTTTGCGTCTCCCATGCCGTGCGAGTTTATCTCTCAATTGCCTAAATCTTGTGCTTATTTAAAAAACTTACACAAGCGAAAAGTAATGTTCATAGATAGTATAATGAAAATAAACATATGACAAATTTCAAAAATCCTACATGACAACTTTAATAAATTGTTACTCTTCGTTACAACATTGGGGAATTACAAGGTATTAGAAAAGATAAAGGCCAAAAAATAAAATAAAGAACCTTTTATTGCAAGCAGGCAAATCCAGGTTTTACAAATAAATGAACCAAATATGGGTAATATAATATCCGGGTTCTATCCTAACGTTCACCAGACAACACACATCCGAATCCAGGATTTGAATCTTCTAACAATTCATTTCCAGGATATAAATCATTTTTAAGAATTGTTTTTCTAGGGTTTATTAGATGTGTGTGGCACATCACACATATCTACTGTGAGGCTAGCCGACACTCCCGTTAAAAAGGCCATGGTTTTTACTGATGCTACCATGTGGCGCACTAGACCATCTGATTGTATTTTCCTCTCTTTACTTCATGATTTTGCACAAATACTGTATTGTAGGGTTATAAAATTATGAGTTGTTCTTTTTTTCTATTACCATTAATGAAAAACGGGTAGGGAGCCATCTCTCCCACTAACTTACAAAAAATATATATATATATATTTTTTTAGGGACTCAAAAATGGGCTCTTGGTATCAAAGAAATGTGGCAAACCATCAATAAAAAGGTCAAACTATTTGAAGAAAATCAATAATGTGGTTAAATCAATTAATTTATGAATAAAAATATTTTTCATGATATTTTGATTAAGGTACTTGGGCAACTATTTTGTATAGGATGTCATAAATCCCCTTATTTCATGTTTCAGGTTCAAAATTGCATTTGGTAAATAGGACACTTAAGTTACTCAAACTAAATGACCAAAATACCCATACTTGTTCTAGGTTTTGAACCCAAAACATGTTTTTTCTATTAAAAAAAAGTCATATTATGGATTTAGAACTTGGAACATGTAGGTTATTAACATCTTTTGGCTTAAGTGATTCGTGGGGCCAATTACAAAAATACCCCTATTTATTTCGGCTTCCAACGAAAAAAGCAAGATTATTCAATGAAAAATGCATCTTTCATGTTTGCGCCCCAGAACAAAGACGGCTACTTTGGTTATTTGACTCAAGTGACACTTATTTAGGATTATAAATTATTAACGAGGGTAGTAGAAGTACCTGGACGAAAAGATTTTGAAAGATTAATTCACTTTATTGGTAGATTGTTGATTTAACCAGCTCATAGATTTTTTTGACGTTGTTCAACCATTGCGACTATTTTTTCCCAAAATGTTTAATAACAAATAAAAATAATCAAAATCATTAGTATATAAGAGGCTTTTCACCCCCTTATCTTGTTTAAGTGCAAGGGGATAATGGGGTCAAAGGGGTCCCAAACCCTATGATGGCTTTGCGGATAGAAACCTAATGTGGTTTGATCAAGGCAACTTTTGAACCTACATAAAGTGTTCCTAGACATATTCTAGGGTTTACTGAGTATGAGTATTGACAATTAGTTTTCATGGGTGTGACATGTTGTGCATATTCTTAGTGATGTGGGCATCCATATATTATGAGCTGACTTATTGAGATGGCCTATGTGTTGAGTGGGTTAGAAGAACTTAAGATTCTTGAAATGGAGAGGTATGGCATCTTCAAATGCATCTGAATTTAGACATTTGAAATTAGGGAACCTTGCATGATTCACACGTTTGAGAAAGATAGATTAGCAATTTCCTTGGTTGTGACACGTGTAAAAAGAAAAAAAAAGAGAATCGAAATAAGGCGCACCTCCAAATTTTATCATAGATATAATTTGGGTGTCAAAAATTATTAGAATGGCCTGAGAATCCATTTTCATCTCTAATTATAAAATTTTGAACTCCAAATATGCTTTAAATCAAGTAGATTTATAAATATATAAAAATCTTGAAAATGGATGGCTAAGATAATATGTTGAATGATACACTATTTTTTAGACTCGAAAATTCTTTTTATTTTCATATTCATACTCCTCAATGTTGAGATGATCAATTAGAGGTTTTTCTATAATCAAAATAGCATTTTTATATGATTTTTGAGGTGCACCTTAATTCTTCATTTTAAGGTTGAAACCTTATATAAATTTTTTCCAAAATAAAATAGTCTAAGAAAATATTGGTAAATTTGGAATGTGTGAACGAAGGGAAAGTACATGACAACCATCCATGGTGGACATCTACTATACAAGGACAATGCTATGAAACTATAGGAATCCAAAATGATACTATTAACATTCCCATATTTCAATAAGGAAAATGAAAAAAGAAAAATAAAATAGAAGTCGAACTTTTGGGGAAGAGAAAAAAAATAAAACAATCTCAAACACTACGCGTATAGGCTACTCCTATAGGAGTACATTCTATATATACTCTCAAAGGATTACTTATGAGTTACGTGGTTGAGCTTACATCTGGATCCTAAAAATACTCCCCAAGTTTTGCACGAGTGAGCATACAATTTGTTCCAGCATGAACATATATTATCTTTTGTCTCTAAAACAAAGACATGCATAATTGAAACGATAGAGCAGGTCCCACCTTGGGGTTGAAATGGACTTGGACCCGACCCGGGACCCGCCCAGTATACCCGACATGGGTCTGGGTTTGGGTCCAACATTTGGACCCGACGGGTCAGGTCTGGGTCTAAAACCTAGACCTGAACACTATTCAGGTCCAGGTCCGAATGGATCCGACCCGTATCCGTAAACTATTGGAGATAAAATACTTCAAGCCCTATTTATTTGGATGTATTAATGGTCGTATATAATACCAACTCGTAGACATCTTTAGCTATTAAATGACAAATCAGACGGCTTTGAAAACTAATGGTGGGTGGTTGTGACCTTGTAGCCAATAATATGAGTATATGATGATAAAAAAAAAGAGAAAAATAAAAACGAAGCTCATAGTCAAGGTGGCAATGGATCCAACTAGACTCAGGACCCGACAGGTATGGGTATGGGTCCAATTTTTTATCCCGACGGGTCGAGTTCGTGTCCAAAATTTGAACCCGAATACTATTCAGATCTAGCTCCGGGTCCAGCCGGGACCGACCCATTGGCACCCTTAGTCCCACCCTCTATTCCCTCCGTTAACTCATTAAAGAGAGAGAGAGAAAATAAGAGAGGAAAAAGGCAAGTCATGAAGCAAACAGCTACAACCTGAAAGACAGGAGGTTTAAAACAAGGACAAGTACATAATGAGACTATTTATTTTTGTATAAAGTGGTCACAATTAATCTTAATCATTAGATGTGAAATTGGGTGGTTACATTTATTCTATTGACATGCTGAAAGTTCAAAATAAATTTCCCTAACTTTGTCACCCATCCAAGCTATCAGATTTCGTATTGCATAGTGGGAAAGTATATAATAAGACTATTTATCTTTGATACAAGGTGGTCACGTTAGTCTTGACCATTGGATGTAAAAGTAGGCGGCTACAATTATTCCATTACCAAGCTCAAACTTCAAAAGCAAGTTTCTTGATCTTTGTGATACATCTATCAAATTTTATATCGGATGGTTGTTAGTATTTGTGACCACCTTATATTAAAGATAAATGATCTCATTGTATACAGGGTGTGGTTTCTATAATGTTGCAACCTTGAGCAATCCAATTAAGGCGCACCTCTAAATTTTATCATAACATGTAATTTTAGTGTAAAAATTCTTATGATTATCTGAAAATCTATTTTTTTTATCTAACTATAAAATTTTAAGCTCCAAAAATGGTTTAAAATCAAATAGATCTATAAATATATGTAAATCTTGAAAATAGACAGTCTAGATAATGTATTGCAAGATGCACTATTTCTGAGACTCAAAATATTCTTCTTCTTCTTTTCATATTCTCACCTCTCGATGTCGAGATAACCAATTAAATAATTTTTCAACATTAAAACAACTTTTTCCGGTGGAATTTTGAGGTGCATAAGTAATCCTACATTTTAAGGTTGCAACTTTATGTAAACTTTTTCCTTTTATACAATCCCTATAAATAATTGTGACCTAAATAGTTTGATTGTATAAAATCCCTAAAACAACTCTGGGTTTGATGAAATAACAATATTATAAGTCATGGCATTAGGGAGAGATACATTTAGAGATAGAGGATAAAACAGATGTGGCTGGAATAGAGTGCCAAGGTTGCAATCAAATCAGAGAATAGTACACCAACTTCAATAGGTAAACAACAAAGCTTCTCGTGATTTTGAGTATAGTGGTGGGACAATCCGTGTGTGATATTGCTACCTAACCTCCAAAACAAACAAAAGTTATTTATGATAATGTGTCTTGGACAGTACTCATAACGTCATATTCCATTGCCCTTTT
>NW_006500353.1:2730421-2758444 GCF_000471905.2 Amborella trichopoda
TAGTAGTTACGTGTACGTACGTACTACTACTACGTACTATACTTACTACTCTTCTTCTTCGTTTAGTTTACTTTACTTATTAGTTAGTATATATATATATATATATATATATATATATATATATATATATAATTGTTGGTAAAAACTGGATTGATAGGTGGATGGTCCACCCATTAGTCCGTGTGGGACGCTAGTTACTGATCCTTATTAGTCTCGATTCGATTTCCAAAAAAAGCATTAAAAATAAAGTTAATAAAAACTTAGGACAAAATGAGAAAAAGTTTTAGGGGGCCTTTAACATGGACGCCGTTAGCGTGGGGCCAAGCCTGATGAGCCCCTTAATAACTATTTTTTAGATAGATTTTTGGATTTAAATTTAACGGATATGTAGTCTCTGATATGGAGATCACGAATATGAAATAAAAAAATAAATTTTAAAAATTAAAAATAATAATTTTTTTAAAAAAGTATTTGGACCGTTAATTTCAATTGTTTTTAAATGGACTACATATTTACATCCATCTTTAAGATGGATGCTTTATACTTTTGGACCGCATGAGTAGAAATGCCGTCCTGTGCCTGCATGAAACAGTTTTCATGTAAACATTAGAGCACATAGGAAAAAATAATTAAACATGAACAAACATAAAAAAGGATGGGTCTTTTCTATTACGGATTGGGAAGGCAGATCAGCAAGTACCACTAGAACGGAAATGGTTTGATAGGACTACAACTCTATCAAAATAAGTAAAGCCTCATTTCCTTACTCATCGAAAATTACAATTCAAGTATTGGAATACCTTTAAATCGTTCATCTTAGCTTGAACATTATGATTGTGAAAAAAATTTAGGATTTCAAATTTTAAAAATAGTGTATATTGCAACAAATCATCTGGAACGTAAACTTCGCCATAAAAAAAAATGTTCACCGATCCGCAAGATGTGTATTATTTTTTTAGGTTCAAATTTTATGGTTGTTGTTGAAAATTGATTTTAGAGCTATATGGAGATTTTCGATGTCAAAAATGCTTTCCGGATAAGGATTGAGGTGAAGCTTTATTTTGTTTTCCTAAAGCCTAAAGCCTATGCCTTATAAAAAAAAGGGCGATTTGTATAGAGCCGATGCTCTAAACAATCAAAGTAAAGCGCACCTTCAAATAGTATTAAGAAATATGGTTTCAATACTGAAAATCTTTGTGATAATCTTAAAATATATTTCCATCTTTAATTAAAAAATTTAAAGCTTCAAAAATAGTGTAGATCGAGCAAATCTATGAAACTTGAAAATCTTGAAAATTGATAGTCCAAAAATGCGTTACAAGATGTACTATTTTCAAAACTTGAAATCCATTTTTTTTTTATGTCCATACATCTCGATGTTGAGATGATCAATTTGAGAATATTTAAGCATCAAAACAACCTCTTTTAGTAAAATTTTCGAGATACGCTCTAATTTGATTGTTTAAAGCTTCGGCTCTATATAAACTTTTTCTTCATCATGAGGCGACGACCCTGAACATGAAGCTCGTTTTCTAAACGTGGCATGAGCTACGCTGCACTTTTTCTTTTTCTTGTTTTAGGATCTCAATTTAGGCTACATGATCCCGGCCATAACTCTCACCGCTCACATAGCCTTTAATTGTAGACTTTAGGGACCCACATGGTTTCTTGTTTTAGGATCTCAATTTAGGCTACATGATCCCGGCCATAACTCCCGCTCACATAGTATTTAATTGTAGAATTTGGGGACCCATATGGCGCTGGGCCATCGCAGTTGACTCTTACGAAGACATCGACCCATCTCTTAATCATGCTTTATACCATAGTTATCAAGACTCATCGGTCGGACCATTAATCTATGTCGTGGCAGGTCGGGACCGTTAATCGATGTCTTGACAGGTCGGGTCCAAAGCAAATATCAAATTTAGTCGGAAACGAGGTAAAGTCAATATTTTACCAATTTTGACTATTTTAAGTCAACAAGTCATGACTAGTTAGTTTGGTTAAAGTTGAGTTTTTTATTACACCTTATATTTTAAACTCTTTTTTTTTTTTCCAAATTTAATTTCAATCGATGTGGCCACTGGTCAAACCGATTTTGACTAGACTAGAGCCTTCATGATTCCGTGACTTGTCTGATCTTGATACCACTGCTCTATAATGATGTAAATGCACCTATGACAATGATTGGGCACAATGCTTCTTAGATCCTTGTATTCATGAAAAATAGAATTTTTTATTTGCATAACAATGCCAAGATTTCATGGAGGTGCAGGCTTGAGGTGCGTCCAAAGCATACTTACTAGTGGGTCTGCTCTCAATCATCTAGACCATTGCAATGATGAATATGAAGAAAAAATAAATTTGATCTTAAAAATAGTTTAGTAGGTAATTTTTCTTTTTAGACCATTTATTTTAGTTCAAAAACCATTAGATCTATACTATTTTTGAAGCTCCAAGTCATAAATCTAATGTTCTAATATATTTACAGCCATTTTAGATGTGTTTTAGGTCATAAATCCCTTGAAATAAAGCAGATATATGGGTTCAACCATAGTTGGCAGCCACACCTTGGGTGTGTTTCTCCGACTTCCATATAGATAGTGGGTGCGGTTTGTATAGAGCCTAGGCTAAACAATCAAATTAGAGCTCTCCTTCAAATAATGTTAAGAAATGTGGTTTCAATGTTGAAAATCTTTTGTGATAGCCTTAAAATATATTTTCATCGTTATTTATAAAGTTTAAAGCTTCAAAATAGTGTAGATCGACAGATCTATAAAAACTTGAAAACCTTAAAAATTGACAGTCCAAAAATGCGTTATGAAATACACTATTTCTAAAACTTGAAATCTATTTTTGTCCTCATGTCCATGAATCTTGATGTCGAGATGATCGATTTGAGGATATTGGGCATCAAAACAACCTCTTCTAGCAAAATTTGCTATGTAGACTCTAATTTGATTATTTAGAGCCTCGGCTCTATATAAACTTTGCCCATAGTTTAAATAGTTCAGATATATATATGGAATAGTCTATCAATGACGGGTGCGGTTTGTATAGAGCTGAGGCTCTAAAAAATCAAAGTAAAGTGCACCTTTAAATAGTGTCAAGAAATGTGGTTTCAATACTGGAAATCTTTGTGATAGCCTTAAAATATATTTTCATCGCTAATTATAAAATTTCAAGATTAAAAAATAGTGTAGATCTAGCAGATCTATGAAAACTTGATAATCTTGAATATTGACGGTCTAAAAATGCATTACAAGATGCACTATTTTCAAAACTTGAAATCCATTTTTTTTTCTCATGTCCATGTACCTTGATGTCAAGATGATCAATTTGAGGATATTTGGGCATCAAAACATCATCTCTAGTGAAATTTTTAGGTGGGTTCTAATTTGATTGTTTAGAGCATCGGCTCTATATAAACTTTTTTCCTCAATAAATAGGGACGTTATTGATAGAGGGAAAAAGTTTAAATGGAGCGAGGCTCTAAAAATCAAATTAGAGACCACCCCTCAAATTTTCACTATAAAAGGTTGTTTTGATGCCAAATATCCTCAAATTGATAATCTCGACAACAAGATGCGTGGAAATTCATGATTAGTAAAAAGAAATGCTTACAATAAAATTATTAATTTTAAACATATTGTGTTATACCTCTGATTAGTAATAGGAAATACATAGAATAAAACCATTAATTGTTTTTGGAAATACATAAAAAAAGTCAAAACATTGCGCTGTTAATAAGAAAAGAAGTACATACAATAAAACCCATTAATTTTGGTGGAAATACATAAAAAAATAATTACATGAAATAAAACCATTAATTTTTTTGTGGAAATTTTAGTGGAAATACATATTAAAAAAAAAAAGTTCAATCGTAAAAGGAAATACATACAATAAAACTATTAGTTTTTGGAGGAAAGAGATACAAAAAGAGTTAAAATATGTTAGTGGAAAAACATACAAAAAAAAATCAAAAACATATTGCATTATACCTCTTATTACTAAAAGGAAATACATACAATAATCATTAATTTTTTGTGAAAATATATGTAAAAGAGTAAAAACATATTGCTCTAATATTCTTAATCCAAGTTTGAGAGAGAACTACAAAGAAGAAAAGAAGACATCAAAAATCTTAACATCCTAGAACAAAGTCTCCTTCCAATTTAACATTCTTTCAATTCTTTGAAATGCATATGCCTTGCCATTAACATTCTTTCAAATGAAGAGAAGGTGAAGATAAGGAATCTGAACATCTTAGATGAGATGCGAACGAGTTTCTTTCAACTTATCATTTTTTCAATTTTTTCAAATGCATCAAAGGAATCTAAACATCCAACAATTATCGTCTTTATAAAACATAAGAAATATAAACTTGTAAACATCCGAGATGCGAACAATTATCATCTTTATAAAACATACGAAATATAAACTTGTGTTGTTCAGCTTTTATAAATGATATTATCACCTTCTTCCCAGCTTCATTAGTAGAGAATTTCTTTATCACCTACCCATATTTCTACTTTTATGAGGTTTCCAATCATCAATATCTTTTATAAGTTCTTAGATTCTTTTTTATCACGCACATACATTTTTAGCTTCATGAGGTTCCCCATCTTCATGATCTTTTATAAGTTTTTAGATCGTTAATAACATCTAACTAAGCGAGCTTCTTCTTCATGTTTTCACCTCAGTTTTTGTTAGCATTTTATTCTTGTTCATCCACAACAGTTTTCACTTCAGTTTTGTTAGCTACTTGTTGAACCAATATTTCAGGTAATGTTTTCGTATAAATCTACTCTATCAAAAGCCAATCAAATCAAAATTTATTAGCATATATATTTCTAGTTCATAGGCCAATAAAAGTATATATATTTCTCATGCGAATAAATGATAGTGTGACTTATACAAAGGTGTAATGAATATTTCTTTATCCTTCACCAAAAACAAAATAGAAGTAACTACATAGAAGGAACTAAAGGTACCTACACAGAAGAATGTAGGGATGCAAAATATTAGGAAGAGAGCAAAATTATACCATGGTTTTGATTCTGTATCTGCATGGATAGTAATTTGTTTTGATACTGTCTTAAATCTACCTAGACACTTTACTGGTAATTGGGCCAGAATTTTCACCATTAATCCATCTATCTATAGTAAGACGTTGAGAGAGAACCCATCTCTTTTCTCTCTCAAGAATGAGAGAAAACTCAATCAAACTTAAGCAAGATAAAGAATCAAAATGAGGTACACTTCTAGAGCTTGCTAGAAAATCAAAAGATCCAGCATACCTTTAAATAATCTTTTTTTTGTATTTTCCTGGTTTTTTAAAATATTTCAGCTATAAATCATTTTTTTATAAATTCAACTTTTATATTATTATTTTTACTTTTATTGTTGGTTTTGGTTTACTTCTTTTTTTTTCTTTTTTTTTTAACATATTTCCTTTTAAAAAAATTGAACACTTTTTTGGACTTATAGACCTTTAGTATCTTTAGTTGGGAAAATGCTAGGTAGTATTGCAAAATAATATTCTCTTTGACATGTTTTTAATAATGGATTAGTTGCAAAGAGACCATTTATCTTTGGGTGCGGTTTGTAGGGAGCTTGGGCTCTAAACAATCAAATTAGAGCCTACCTTCAAATAGTGTCAAGAAACGTGGTTTCAATACTGAAAATCTTTTCGATAGCTTTAAAATATATTTTCATTTTTATTTATAAAGTTTGAAGCTCTCTTTGACATGTTTTTAATAATGGATTAGTTGCAAAGAGACCATTTATCTTTGGGTGCGGTTTGTAGGGAGCTTGGGCTCTAAACAATCAAATTAGAGCCTACCTTCAAATAGTGTCAAGAAACGTGGTTTCAATACTGAAAATCTTTTCGATAGCTTTAAAATATATTTTCATCTTTATTTATAAAGTTTGAAGCTTTAAAAATATTGTAGATTGATAGATCTATGAAAAATCTAAAATCTTGAAAATTGAGGGTTCAAAAATACGTTACAAAATACATAATTCCCAAAACTTGAAATCTATTTTTTTATTATGTCTATGCATCTTGATGTCGAGATGCTCAATTTGAGGATATTTGGGCATCAAAACCACCTCTTCTAGTGAACTGTTTTAGGTAGGCTCTACTTTGATTGTTTAGAGCCTCGGCTTTATATAAACTTTTCCTTTTATCTTTTGTGCATGGTGATCACAATTATTCTTGTCCATTAAATTTTAAAATAGGTGGTTGTAAGAATGTCATTCAATAGACACAAAGGTCCAAAAAAACAAAATTTCTTGGACTTGGTGTCTGATCCTAAGCCATCCCATTTGACATCTAATGAGTGGGAATGAGAATGACCTTCATGCACAAAAGATAAATGGTCTCTCTTTTAATAAATAGAGAGGAAATGGTGGATTTTTAGTGAAATGACCGCCTTACATTCAAGGTTCAACTTCTCATTTCAATAAATTTTTCTATTTTTTTTGTGAGCTCCGGTTTTCAAGTATCCAGAGGATTAATTTGCCCACCCCATCTCTCTGTGCATTAATCTATATCAATAAGGGGGCAAAATACGTGTTGAAAGAATGCTCGGCCGAAAACAAAGGTCTTCCCATCTTACTTTCTATTTTCTTAGATCATACACAACCAAATACTACAGCGCCATTTGACCCATCCAATTTTTAGTAGTGACTCCTAGGCCATCCAATTTTCAATAGTGACTCCTGGGTGAGTCTACTTGTCTCACTTGAGATAGGCAGGCCATGATTCCCTAGCCGAGGATGAGTTATCGAGACTTGTCAAGTCCTAAAGATCTTAGCCTCGGCTTAAAGATATTGGGAAATGATTTAATGCAACGGTTGTATAGTAGTATAATGCAACCACACATCTAAAAACTATATTTTTGACATTTGTATGTCCTCAAATTTTGCACACACATTCTCTTCATCCTCATAATTAATCCTATCGAGAAAAAAAATTTCAATTTGCACCCTAGATATGGTCAAAATTAGTACCCATCTAACAATGAATCTCGACAATCCATTTGGTGAATTTCAAGATCTTGACCTTAACAAATTCAAAATCACTTTTTTCTATTTTAATATTATTAATTTAATGATGATAAAGCTACATAAAATTTGTTAGAATAAAAAAGTCCTTATGAAGCCTATATCTAACCATCTCAATAAATGGACGGCTTATATTAATTGGACTAGAATGAAAACTTTCTAGAGCATTTTTTTCAAAATTTCCTTTTTTGTGATTGTTCTTCATAATGAAAAGAATGTACATTTAAAAATTCATGTCAAACAAATGTCTCTAACATGATTGTTGAAGATACTTACATTATACTACAATACAACCGTTGCATGAAATCATTCTCCAAAATATTATACTTCTAGCTAAAACCCCACCAGATTACTTCCATAACCACAAATTTTGGGAATATAACATTTTCAACTAATAGATTAACCTCAGTAAAAAATAACTTCTTAATTGGACCCTCTACGCACTTGAAAAAAATAGTCTCACGCTGGAATAGAGATTGTTCAATTTTCTAAGAGTTCAGATCTAATGGTTAGAAAACTAAAATTGGAAACTTTTTCTTTTGAGAAAAATCATATAGTAATTTTTAGGTGGTCCCCAAAACTTCAAATTAAAAAAATGTCCTCCAGTTGCATTCTTTGAGATATCAAATACTTTTTCTATTTTTTTTCCTAATTATCTTTTATATATCATAGTATTCACAAGTTATGAATATTATAAATTATATTTCTTATAGTTTATCAAGTTAAATAGTTAATTTTTCATTCATAAACTTTGTTTATCTTCATAATGATCAACAAAGTAGCATACATTAGTCAAAATGTTTACACAAAACTCATATTTAGGACATTAAATTAAAGCACGTACATTAAAAAGTAACTAAATATATAACTTATTGCGGTTCTTCGGTCTACCCCAATGTGTCAAAGTTTTAATATTTCAAGTATATGATACATATTTAAAATACTATTGCACGATAATGTGGAGTTTTATAGACAACAATCAAGATGAAAATCATGTTGAGAAGCATGGGAGAAGCATGTTAATAGTCATGTTGAAGGGATTTTGCCACAAGATTCTTGTTTGAAAGGGATTATGCATACTTGCAAGCATCTAAATTTGACAATAGCACGAGCCTCACAAAATAGAACATACTATTTTATTGAAGGACTTATGAAAGTTTTAAGTAATTATTTTTTAGTTATTTTATTTGTTACAGAATAATTATATCTATATTAACTTAAGAGATAGACATTTGTCGCAAGATTAAAAAGCGGACCCTATTCTTAGAGAGGATGTAGGGCATGTAACCTTCATTGAGGAATTTGGCATCTGTAGAGTTTCTTTTTACTTTTTAACAAAGCAATCGTATCTTTTTAGGATGGAGAGAGATATTTTAGGATTGGAAAGAGAAAATCTATGTACATTGGGAGATTCTAGGAGAGATTTAAAATTGAGAAGAAAAATATATTGCTATTTGTAACTAGTTAATAATAAGTAGTTAATAATAAATAATTATTTAAATAAGTGCTAAATAATAAATATTTCAATAATAAATATTTCAATTATAAATATTTCAATAATAAATATTTTAATCACAAATACATAAAATAAATAATAACTAATGTAGTAAAATTATCTAAGTATTTAATATACATATAATACTTATTTAGTGATAGAAATATTAGATTAATTATAAAATTTTATAATATAATAATACAAATAAAATATTAAGAAATATTTAATAACAATTTGATAATGATGTATGAATTTATATATTATTATTTAAAGAATAATTATATCTATACTATCTATGTATATATATTTTAAATTATTAAATTACATTTAAGGGGTGGACACTTATTACAAGAATAAAAGAGTACCATATAACTACAAAGAATGTAGGACAAAGACCTTTTGAGGAGAAGGGTAATTTTTCCAATATCTCCTTTATTTTCCAACTCTTTAAGAAGAAGGCGGTATACGGGTAAAATTCGATAGGATTGTATATGACGAGGCCATTTATTTTTGTTACAATGAGGTCACAATTGCTCCTAGTCTAAAAATGTCAAATTTGATGGCTTGGGATGTGTAACAAAGTTCGATAAATTTTAAAAAAAAAACTTTGAATCTTGTCAATGACATACTCACAAGCCAACTAAACATCACCTTCATGACCGCGCAAATTGGATTGCTCACAATATGCACTCATACCTGGAATAAACAAGCCTTTCTGAGATTTCATTCTTTTTGCGAACGAATTAGCAAAAACATGTGGGTGACTCTCCTTGGATTTAGAAATTATCTTTGCACTGAAGACTCATGAAAATCTCAAGAGAAACGTTTTAGTGCTAAAATTGAATAAATTCTTACAAGGCATTGTATACAATGAGATCATTTACTTTTCGTACAAGAAGGTCATAATTATTTTTAGCTATTGAATGTGAAATTTAATATATTGAAGTGTATCACTACATTCGAAAAATTTTATTTTGGATATTATGTGAAATCAACAGCACATCTTCAACCGCCCACTTTTATATCCAATGATCAATAATAGTTTGTAACCTCCTTATATAAAAAATAAATGGACACATTGTATACATATTCTTATTGTAAACCTACAAAATTATTCAAACCTCCTCTAATGTTAAATGCGGAATTAAATTATTCTAAGTAGATTTGGACCCTGAGGAGCCTAAACAAAATACCTAAAGATACTCATGGTGAGTTAGTGACAAGAAACAAATTAATGAATAGATTCAAGTTTCTTATAAATTAAACAAGATACAAATTTCTTATAAAGTAACCAAGATAATTAGTTTTATGTTTCCACAAAACATCTCAAGATCAAAAGGCCCATTGTAGACATCAATTTCTTAAACCAAAAAAAAGGCCTTCCTCCTTATTTTAATTAACGAATAAGTTACAAACCCAGAACTGATTCGTCTACTTTTATAAAAAAAAACAGAACGAATCAATAGAAAGATTGGATGTTATCAATCAGAAATGCGCGCGCTACTGCAGTGATGGAAAGATTCATACTCCCATGCATTCGACTTAGTAAGTCTAGTTGGAGCAGAACTAGTGTACATGCAAACACCACCTCCATGTGTTTACCTAATGGAATTCATCAAACAAATATATTTTTGACAGTTTTATAATCCTTCGACTTGTGGTGAAATCCACTCGTGTTCAAGGATTTCAGGACTCAAAAACACTTCCTAATTTACACCCCAAAATCATGAATTTGAGGCCCTAAAAAGGGCATAGCTCTGATGATACTTGGATCGTTGAGATGAACAGTCCTTCGCAATACATGAACCATTACCAATGCTCAATTTATTTATTGTATATTCATTTCCTTCAGTAATGATTGTTGTGGTCGAGATGATAAAGCTTTTGAATGTTTGGATCCAAGATCCATCTCCAAGATGGACACTGGAAGGTAAATACACTAGAATTGGCGCACAGGGGGATGCACCCAAAACCTCATCTCTAGCTTATAATTACCACCTATATATGCATATAAGGAATTCATGAAACTTGACAAACATGATATCCCAAATAAATACAGGTAATTATAAGGCCGGCAATGGGCCAGGCCTGCCCTGGCCCTAGCCTGGCACTGTTCCCATAAAGAAAGCCAGGCCGGACCGAACGGGGCTGGCCCAGTCTTGGCCATTTTGTGGCCCAAGTCCTAGTTTTTCCAGACAGGGCTGAACTGCCCATTCCTAGCCCACAATAGTTTATCCTTGTAGCTTCAATCCCTTTATAGCACTATCCAAAAAAACAGAAATGCAGAAAATCGCACAAGAAATAACGTAAGACATGTCACCAAACACTTTGCCTGGGCTATAAATGAGTACACAGCTCAAGAAAGGATAAACAAACCCCTTTTATAGAAACAACCCCAAAAACCTTCTATAATCGTCATGCTTATCATTCACTAACAGGGTTCTTAGTAACAATTTGGTCTCTCTCTCTCTCTCTCTCTCTCTCTCTCATAGACACACTACCTTTCCGCATCTGAATCAAAATTGTATTTCACAATTCCAAGATAGAGACCAGAAGCAGGGGCCATGGGACTCGCAGCGGTCACATCCTTCGCTTCTAGGATACATTTAACTGCAAACAAGCCAACAAAATCCACTGTTAATTATGATCATAAATTTGAGCAGAAAACATACCCCAAAAGATGAAATCATAATAAATATGACAAACATAAAAATCTGACCTGGAAAAAAGAAACATATTTACATATAATAGCAGAAAGGGAGAGTAGAACGCACTGACCATCAGCTACTGTTAAAACCCCGGAGCCAACAGCTTTCAAAACCCCCACAAGCAGTCGAACCTGAATGATGATATTCCAAAAATTAAATAAAATAATTAATAGAAATTTTAGACTACAATAAATAAATTAGTTCTGCAGGTTCTAATTCATGGTAAATGGAAATTTTCAATTAAAAGTTTGCACTTTCTTCTAGGAAATTTACATGGCAAAACCAAGCTGCTTTTATAAAGTGAAAGGCTTAGACCTATTTGCTGGGACCAAATCGAGTCATAATATTTCAAAGGAAAAAAAAGAAATAAAAATATCGAATCTGTTTGTTGTCAGCAGAGAATCTCTTATTTAGCCTCAATAGACATTTTAGAATCCGCATTTGCAAATTATAAAACAAAAATAATAGAAAAAACACATATTATTTTATTAAAAGGAACACTTAATAGAAAATAAAGGGCAAATCACTCAATGATACCTGATGATAGAGAAAGGATCTTGCCCTTGCCGTAATCACATAACATTGATGAGTTCTCCTTTGACCAAATTGCCTGCATTTTCTTGAACCATTCAAATCTTCTTCATCAGCTGCATCTCTTTTCGATGCATTGGTTTCTTCAATAGTATTATTGTGTGTCCTCTCAAAAGCTGTTGGAAAGTTGGGAGATGGAAGCACTTCGGAGACATGAAGCTCATCTAAGGTTTTCACTGGAGATTTTGCCTGCACATACTTGAAGAACATGCATTAGTTGGAAGAAAAACAAGAGGGGGGAGGGGGGAGGGGGGCAATAATAAATCATCTGCTTAGAATCCAAAACATCAAAAAAATAATTGTCATTCTCATAGGGAACATTATGAATGAAAAATCCCAAGCACATGTGGCTGATTTTACACTGTAAAAGCGATCCTTTTTACATGTCAAATGAAACAAAGTAAACAGTAAATCTCAAATGAGAACCATTTGTAACAATCAAACAGTTGTGCGCACATGATCAAAGTCTAGGAGTTTTTGAATCATCAAGGTTTCTCAAATTATGAAAAAATAGAAAATTGATATATTTAACTATCTTATATGCATTTTGGTTACAAAGAGACTGCTGGGCCTTCTTTTTTAAGACCACAGGGCGATCCTGTTTGGATGGCCGATCCAGTGTTATGGGACTCAACCTCACCCAGGGCTGAGTTACCCCGAGTTGTATGTACAACTTGGGGGTACATAAAATATTGAAAAAAATCCTACTCCTGGGGTGCATAAATATACATTAGTTAAAAGAAAAATTTTATGTAAAGATGAGGCCCGGGGAACAAACTTTTTACATTTTTTTTTTTTTAAATCCAATGTCTTAAACGCTTTACGTTATTTAAAGCCTATGAAGGCCGGTAGGCTAATCAAATAAAGTAACAAAAAAGTAGCCTCTTTCAATTTTCTTTGAGTAAGAAAAGTAGCCTCTTTTAATTGTACATGTATATACTACTTTCTCTGCATGTAACCTAAGTGTAGACTACCCTCACCATAAAAATATTATTTTTCTCTCGTAAACCAACTATGCACCGCTCAATTGATATAGCCAACAGACTCATGCAAATACACGGCAAACAAAGTTGCACAACCCAAGAAAACAAAACCCAACCGAGTCAGAGGAAGGAAATAGCATGAGATAAAATTACAGCATGTCAAACCACAAATGGAATGGTAAATAGACAAAGTATGGTAGAAAGAGAAGGTGAATTTAGACCCTGCTGCCAGTTAAGATGCTGCCACTTCCTTTGTGAGCAGCTGGGTCACCGACCCCTGCAGTGTTGTCCGTGTACCTGTACCCTGGTCCATATTTGCTGCTAACTAGTCCAGCATGGAGCAACAGGAGGTAGAGAAGGAGCATGAATGTGACTATTATAATAAGGCCTCAAGCATTCTTAGCCTCCATCATCTGTGACCTCAGATATGAATGTTATATTTTTTTGAATATTTTTTATTTTTTTTAAATTTGTCAAGGGCTTTTCAGCCCTGTAGAGAGAGTACTTAGGTGAGTCCACTCAGACTGGCCCAAGTAACTCGCCTTGGGCCAGGGCTGAGTACCTGGCCTGAGGCGAGTCTCAAAACACTGGGCTGATCAAACTACGTCCGAGCCATGCAAATTGAGATCCATCATCTGAATCACGGGCACACATATTTCCCTTTTAACCAGGCATATATGACATGTTAAAACAAGAAGACTTAGGAAATCTTCTTTTACTACTACTCAATTTCCCATGCTTTTATGTGCAAATATTATAGCGAGTGTCTTTTCTTGAATTTGCTAATAGGGGTTGCATCCCTGTTGAGTGGGACTTGTATGGACCCCACTGCTTATATATTTGTAAGAGGGGTCATTTTCTCTCATCTACTAATACCAGGTGCATTTCAATATCGAATCTATCTATACTTCATAAAGTAACATGGACTCCCACATGAGTGTCAGTGTCCCACATGTCTTGAATGTGAGATATTTTTGTGCAAAAGCCAGGCACAGCCTGATATATCAGGACATTTTGTTTTTCGTATTTAGCGAAACCATACACTTTTTTACAAAGAACAAGAGATTCACAAATAAGTTGCAGACTAGATACATTGCTGAGACGTAGGATGGACAATCTTGCAGTATAAGGTCGCAGGGTTGGGCCCTGATAAAGCCAAGTTATATTTTTACCATTCTATCACCTGTCATGAGGTGCCCACATGCAACACCAGCCCAAAGGCCAAGTTTTGCGGTAACACTGATTCCATGCTATGCCTGGGAGAGTTCAGAAATTTCAGCACTGTTTTGAACCATCATAAGTAGTGGTTTATAACAGTAAATATTGGTTTATTACATATTTTCAGCCACCAGGCAGAAAGATAAAGGCACTATAACAATGCATTGGCATTTTTGACATTTGCTAGATTCAACCATAGAGTTAGATTTCACTACCATGGTCTAATTTTTTTTTTTCCAGCCACCTGGTTTAATGGAATAAATCCCCATAGAGTGCAAAACCCAACACGTACATGATATGACTGCCCAGTACCCATTTTATATTCCATTGGTAAGAGGCAAGCAAATAAATATATAAAATAGAGACAAAAATTTCCACTTCTCACAAGTCAATCCTCCTTAAGATAATGGGGAAGTGTAAAATACATAGGCTGTGTGGTGTATGGAACAAAACCACAGCATTGTCCATTGTCAACAACAAAAATGGGAGATTAATTAGAGTTCCTGATGATGGTTTCATTAGGGTGGATTCAGTTAATCTACACCATCCACTCTTGACAATAAAAAATAGGTGTGTACAATATATCAAAGAGAGGCTGTGTATGCTATGCCTTCCTACGATAACAAAGTTCAAACAGGAGGCAGAGTACCAATGGATAAGAAACAACCTGACAACCAGCAGCTCTAAATGAAGAGAAGTCATGATGTCCAACAAGGACGCCACATGCCGCCTACTTGAAAACCCAAAACAATAAGTCAAAGGAGAGTAGATTAATGATTGTCATGTTATTAATGAACAAAATCCTTACCCCCATAGCATGAATATCAAGATCTTCGGGCACATGCCATGCTCTTTCCTTCTCAAATGTCGACAGTGGCTCAGGGCTAGAGAGTAAGCGATAGAAATAGCTAGACAAAACCAAGAAGAAAACACAATTATGCCATTTGATATCTATATATAAATTTATGCCATTTCACATGTAAGCTATTCTAAATTCATGCCAATTGTGACTTAATATGAGTATGGACAATGATAAGCCGAAACGTTATACATAGCATCAAGAAATTTGTATAAAGGAATAATGATATCTTAGCAATAAGCTTCATATAAAATCAATCTATCAAAGAAAAATTTTACCCACGTTCGCTCTTGGGCCATGAATCTAGCATGAAAATCTGGAGGGACAAACCGAACGTCGATCACCATCATATCACCTCCATCCTTCTGGCATAAATAAATACTGTCATGAGAATAATATGATATGATGATGCCTAGCAATTTAATTCAAGCCTCATTTAGTGGAGATATTTGACCAAGACTTGAATAGAATGCAATTTTTCTTCTTCTTTTTTTTTTTTCCTTTTCTTTCAGGGCGCCGGGGGGGTAGATTGGATGGGAAAACAATCAGCAGCAACAAATGTTCACTTTATTGGAGATGGGGATAGAAAAACAATCAGCAGCAAAAAATGTGCACTTTATTGGAGATTAACGTTGTATGTGCTTTGAGCTTTTGAAGCTATCATGTAACTTTTTGTTTGCCAAAAGATAATTTGACGTGTGAAAAAAAAATTATCTTTAATCCTTCCAGGACAAATTGATACACTGAATTTCTTTTGAAGTGGATGATATTCAGATTAACGATAGAGCAGGCCACACTGCCTTGCTTTTTGCTTCTAAAAGTTCTAATTGATTCTTTATCCAAAATAAGCGAAATAGCCAAAAGTGGACCTGCTATCATTGAGACATGAAAAATACTGGCATCCAAGTATCTTCCTACTATTTTAAGCATAAAGAAGACATGAAGCGATCATCAAAATGATTACAAACGCATATCTAGTACAGCAAGGGAGACTTCCGAAATAGGAAATAGAAACAATAAATGATTTGTGAGAAAAAACTGATTATAAACTAGGAAAATCATTAAAAAACACTAGAATGTATCCACATTGCTCAAAAACCAAGTAGAACAGTTCCAAGAAGATAAATACCATCTTGTATCATTCATCATTAATGTTACTCCCATAAGTAAATTAACCAGGGCAAAACAGTTTGTCTTGACCAATATTTACTATCTTCCGTGGTTTTCATTGAAGCTTAGCATTGAATTCGTGACATATCACTAGAACATTTCCCTTCTAATTGTACTCTAGCATGTATCCAGTTTACAAGAAGAATCAAAGCGAATTTGGGTTCAGTACAGATAAGAAAGAAATAGACATTTGTGTCAAGGTTATTATCATTTTGTGTTGACCAGAGATTATCCACCACTACATTCCCACCTGCAAAAAATGGTTGACAGCTCTTTTGACAACTCCAGGTTCATGAGGCGGCAACTGTGAATGAAAAAATCCACCATCAGTCTTAGCAACATCAGACCAAAATCCAATGGACACATGTCCCGAAACTTATAGAGGTGAAATATTACCTTCTGAAGAGTATATATTTACTCATTGAAATATTTGAATTCTACATTACAATAACATTCAAGTGGGACTATTACATAAACACATATATTCATAAATTGAAACAGTTTCCCCGGAAAGAAACTAGATTTAAGTGCAAACATGGAATAAGAACTTCATCAAATAAGACAAATGCATTTCATTGTAGTTCCCTCCCAAAAAGAGAGCTTAACTTCAACCCCTTAAGCAATCAAATCAATTGGCAGATGAGAAGTTCATTGAAGTATCACTAGAACCAAATCGTTTATTGTTAATAATATCACTAAAAAGGAAATTCCCAGATATCCAACTGTCTATGAGTAAAACGAATTTAATGCCAAACACAATACCACAGACTCATCATTTACACCCAAGTTCGATTGCTTATCTACCATGAAATTAGCCTCAATAACATAACAAATTTCAACAATACAAAATCAGAGATAACAGCAATAAAAAAAATAGAATAAATGTTTTTGTGTTAATGTTGTATATAAAATTAATCATACAACCTTAATTCATGCAAACTTTTCTAAAACACAATGAATTTCGGCTGAAATCCAACAAAACCCAGAGAACAATTTGAATCAAAAATAGAAAATTCATAGGAAGACTTGGTTCCATCCTTAATTCTTAAAATTGCTTAAACAAATACAAATCCCATTCACTAACCACATTCTGGTGCCAACCAAGGGCCGATTGCATTTCTGAAAAGTATTCAGAAACCCAGATTTACTACTTGAAGCAGCAAATTTCAGTTCATTTTTCATAAAATACACGCAGGTGCAGATGAATTTAATAAAATACAAACAATTAGAACATCGGTCCATAATTACCAATTCATTAGGCTTCCTTTTGCTTATGCGCTCCACATCAACATGGCAAACATTTGACAATGCATGAACTCCTGCATCCTATGAAAATAAAAACGGTCCATAATGTTTAAATAAAAGCTAGATGATAACATAGACCAAAGGTATCTAGAAATTGCACCTATTAACAAGAGAAACAGTAAAATAGTTTGTTACTCAGACATTTATAAACAATCAAGGTACATAAAGAAACATATCTACTTCGCATACAGTTGAGGGTTCAAATCCCACACTAACCAATGAAACAGGAGCATGCTCCTCGCCATGTACTAGAGGAGCATGCCATTGAAACGCTTAACACATTCTGAGATCCATAGTAGGTTACTCACATCAGAAGTTCTGAAATGGAGACGTCATTCATGGAATCACAACACAAATCCACATATTTAGAAAGCACTCTAAAATGAATTACTACAATTTCTATCATTGACTTCTCTTCCCATTATATTTTGGACGAGAGCTTATGTAAAGTAAAGCTACAATAAATTATCCTTACAAACTCAAAACACTAAGATCCTATGCTCTACGAGATTAGAAAAAAAAAACTCATTTTGTAAGGGACATGGAAACAACAGGTCTGCCATTGCAACTAAAGAATAATGTAAGGGACAAGGAAACAACAGGTCTGCCATTGCAACTAAAGAATATGTGTCGAACTCTGCATCTTCTTTCTCACTAACACCTAACCTAACACCATTGTGAGCCAAACACTTATAGCTTTCCATCAAGATGATGAATATTTCACTTCCTACCCTCTGTTACTATTTGACCCTTACTAGGAAGTCTGGGATCCCGGATGATTCTTTCTTCAACTTCTTTCCTGATGAAATGGCAATTAATCCTGCATATTCCCCATGTGGAACTTCTAGTAGAATATTGTCATTGTTAGCAAAACATCAATGTCAATTTCATTAGAAAGATTTTTTTAATCCAAATCATTTGCTTTGAAAGATGACATGGCACCACACTCCATTGTAAACAATTTTTTTTGGAAGCTGTTCACTTGGTATTGATTAAAATGGAGTGTACACAAATGGAAACAGGGCGGTTGTCCTATACAAAAACCCTGTAGGGCCCAAAAATGCTATACAGCGTATAGAGTACAAACAAAGAGCCGTGTTAAGTACAACTCAGGATTACTATGCCTTCAAGAAAACAGTAGGCTAGGGTGGCGAAGGGCCAGCACAATAAAAATGCATGTCATGTGATATTCAAAATAAAAGATACGAAAGTTCCACACCACCTACGCAATCTAAAAGGGTGTTAGGACTATTCTTCCAAATTCAATTCCAATGTGAAATCACTAATTTTAATTTGCTTCTTGCAAAACCAAAGGATATAATTGTTACCCGAGAAGACAGATTTATCCTACAGTTCATATCCACTGAGCAGATTTATCCTACAGTTCATATCGACTGAGCACCCAGCCTATACGCGAGAACTATCAGATCTTTCGAACTGACAATATGTACACTCCCAGATACATCAAAATTTGTTTCACAGCTTCAAGATGTGTAGTCTAGGGTGTCAATGAAAACTAATATAGCATGTTAAAATATATGGCAGGGGTGTCCAGTTCTGTGAACCTAACATAACATATTTTTTGAATCTATCTAAGAGAAAACTGAATAACAAATATTCATATTCAGGTATTCAAAAATTAATGTCATGGTTCAAGCAGTGTAGACCAATAGGATTACATTAGTGCAACATCTGAACAGCATGAGAATAACCTTTCATCATGACCCTCCAGCTATACTTTTCACTCTAGCAATACAAAGATGAAAAATTCTTACTTTAGCGAGTTAACAGACAGCTTCAAGTGTTCCCCATGTCCAACATACAATACATACTACTTTTATGGGGATGAAGTGAGCTGCTATATTAAGGCAATCCTCAAAAAGGATCCCATGAGAGCATGAACCACAATCCCATTCTCAAAAATGCACAGCAATAGACAAGTGTTTTTATACTTAAATTCTATACCAAAGCAAGCAGCACAAAAAAGGCAGAGGGTTTCTCCACCACACCTCCTTTACTCTGCACGACCTCGTTGAGCAACTTTTTGCCAGTCATACTGGGCAATCCACTCCCATCCTCTTAAAAAATCCATAGCCAAAGCCTAGAGATGATTAGTCATCATAACCCAAATGCTAAATTAGCTAATATTGCTAATTAGTTTGTTTAATTTGTGAGGGTGGTGCAACACCAAGAGCTTCCTAAGAGCACATGCATCATGGTATTGTTGTTCAAGCGCATACTTAACTTTTACAAATCTTGTAGAATGTGGTTTTCTTGTGCTTGCAAAAAGTATAATTGCTCATTAGCAAGTAGATAGATATATAAGCATATCACATATAAGACAAGTGAGACTATAGTAGAAAAAGGCAATCCCATATGTATGTGAACAAGCATGAAATGCAAAATTAAATTACACTAGTTGATAGAATGTAGAGAAATATGAATATCTTATTAGACATGACACACTGATTCTAAAGTAGTCAAGTGTACCGGCTCAAGCACACGAAACATATTGAAAACTTAAATACCACAACAGATGGCACGTCTGAAGTCATTCATGAACTATAAAAATCATTTTCTTTGCCGAGCACCCAAGTTTGGCATCCCATCTTACCCAACCGAAAAAAATGCATTTCTTTATTCATAATAGGAAGTGGACTTTACAATTTGAAAATGTTAGACAACATGATCCCAACACAACTAAAAAAAGAATTACAAGAACAGATTGATATTACATACCCTTTTATGATCTGATCACTCCATCTTTTTGTATGTCAAGTTCTTCCTTTTCGCGGGTCAAAAGTTCAATGTCGCCTCTTTAAATCTCCCTTTTGTTATTGCTAGAACGAGGAGTACAATTCCACAACGCATATCCCAAGCCATTGATAGACAGCCCACGAGTTCTTGAATCACCAATGAGGTTTTTCTTTTTCCTAAGTTTTCTAGAGAGATAGAACTAGAGGAGAGACATGTAAACTCTATTGAGCTCTTATAGAGAATGAAAGAACTAGAGAGAAGGGGTAGGAGTGTGGTACTTGAGCCTCTTTTTTCATTATTTTCAAGAAGTTTTTTCTCTCTTGAGTCCTCTGTATATAGGAATGCCCAATGAGGAAATCCTATAAAAAAGAATAATATTTCCTATTTTGGATAATATTCCCTCTTACCAAGTTCATCCCCGACTAGAAATCTATATCTCATTGGATTCCTTTCCCTCTCTATCATTAGGAAATCCAGTAATACCATGGATGTCCTTCTCTCCATTAACTATTAAAAATATCGAAAATACCAAGGAGATCCTTACACTCACAAGGGGCAGACTCCAAATGTAACATCTCCCACTCATCTTGTGGTGGGTGCAAAAAAGGATGTCAGCCTCACATCATCATTGTTTGGTAATACATCGCAGTACAAAAATGCATACTTTATCAAAAAATGTGAGTGAGACCTTAAGCAGCAATACATCTCTACAAAGAGAATCATATTAAGTCACCATCAAACTAACATGGAACACCTCTTCTCTCTTGTTCAAAATGGCTCCAACATACCATAAACACACTTGGCCACACCCGATTGCACATCTCAATTAATCCCTCACAAGCTCTTTATGTTCAAGAGACTACTTAAGTACTTCATGCACACCCACATAATTCATCCAAGAAAAATGACGTTCTCATGCAAACCAAGAAACTCATTTACACATAATATGTTTTCTGATATTATACTAGTTTTTCAAAAACACTTTTGCAAAAGAACATTCTTGGAGAAAGCCTTCATATTGCTGCAGCTAATGAGAATCATGAAGTAACTGGTTTTCTAGATAATAATCGTGGTGTAATGCCAAAGGTCTTCCCCCATTCCTGATTCCGCTTTGACCTGAATGCTTTCTTTGCTCTAACCCAACCTGGACGGATCAAACATGACTATGGGGAGGCACGCTGAAGTAGCGACATAAAGCATCCACTTTTCAATATAGTCCAAGGGTCTCGAACGGCACTCAAGTTCACCTGGTGAATAGCTATTTCCCACAGTATAATAGGAAATATGCATCATGCTATGATATAAAGTAATGGTAATCCCGTTAAGCACGTGTGGTGTGAATCACGCACCACGGTGTAAATGATATAAATACTAGGATTTGCATAGGAATTACACTACACAAATCTTAATTTAGTCGCACTCATGGGTATGTCACAACCAATGCACCCTGGTCCGCACCCAATAAACTATCTGAACATTCCTAATGCTCAAACCTGGCTATATCATACAAGCTACATGATTCGGTGGGACACCATATGGATCTTGTCAATTCCCAAACATGGAATCTCATCTTATCTCACATCGAGGTGACACACAAGCCTTGTGTGGCGCTTCCTCTAACATCCTTGACATTGTGGGGGATCAATGCTATGTGAGTAATAGAGCTAGCTTGCTGATGATTTATCTCACAATAAACCTGCGTCCTAGTGTGCAAGATTGAATGTGCATCCAAACTATGTGTACATGCACCAAACAAACTATAATAGAATCTCATAGATAAATGGTAAAGTCAATCCAAAAAATCTCCAAGTAGTGAAATATAGTGATGATGGTGCAGAAAACCCATTAGGGTCTCCTAGCTCTTAATCCCATGGCATGACCCCTATTACTTTTCTCAAGCTACAGGCTTAGTCATTATCTAGGCTACCATCATGCTCGTCAGAATGCATATCACAACTATTGTTTTCCGCTTGACATCTCACACAGTCTTACCCAATCTACATGCTACGCATTACTATGATAATGGGGATCTTTTGCAAAAGCCAAAGCTGCCTTACCGCCATGAAACATACCCACAGGCTCGCCAGTACTCAACACAATCTCTAACTTCACAGGAACCTCATGAGCTACATGCCCTCCTGTGGTGCTGCACAAATAACCATATACTCCGACTCTATGGTAAATAGTGCGACACACATCTCTTTCTTGTTAACAAATCGCTCCCACTCCTAGAATGAAGACATATGCTGATGTCAACCATCAATCATCCAGGTCGGTCAGCTTATATATCCTCGCAACTGAAGATCGTTCCCATTAAGATCTGCAAGTATTCGGTGTTTCCCTGGAGATATTGGAGTATCCTCTTCACAGATAGCCAATGTTCCAAACTCGGGTTGCTCTGGTAATGTTTGACAAGTCCTATGGCACATCCAGTCACATACACAATATGACATGGATACACGTACACGACATGCATAAGAGTCTGCTCATTGCACTCAATAGGGTACACGAATAATCTTTTCTTTATATGGATGGAGATTCAGACTCAGCACATAACCCTTCTCGACAAGAGCATGTGGCCATGCATTTTGAATAAATCTAAGATTTTTTAAATATTGGTCTTCGCAAGACAAACTAAGGAGCCTCATAAAATGATTGAGCTCAATGGTAGATAAAAAGGAAAGGTATCCTACGAGATATAGATTTCTAATTTGAAGAAATTTGGTTAGACAGAATATAATCCAAAATAAGAAAGATTACTTCTTTATTAGATAAGATTATCTCATTGAGCATTCTTATATAGAAGGGAGTCAAGAGAGAGAAGACTTTTGAGCATAATGAAAAGAGGCTCATGTACAACCTTCCTAATCCTTCTCTCCAGTCTTTTTCTCTCTCCCTCTAAAATCCTAACGAACCCACATATTTATAGCACCTACTTTTTTCTCTCCAAAAACCCTAGTAAAAGAAAAACCTCTACCTACTTGGGGTTGCATTATGCATTGGTACCTACTTGGGGTTGCCATTATGCATTGGTAAGCCCAGGTTGAGCCAGTGGAGCCACATCATTGACAAGTTCGGCCAGAGACTAGCTAGCTCGAAGGGAAAGTTTCTTTCCACGACAGGGAGAATAACCCTTATCAAGACCATGCTCTCCAACATCCCTATCATTCAAATGTCCCTCTTTCACATGCATGCCACAGTAGTGGCCAGACTAGAAAGGCTTATGAGGAACTTTCTATGGTTGGGAGTGGATGGTAGCAAGTACCATCTCATCACTTGGGCAAAAGTGTGCTCTCCCAAAGCACAAGTAGGCCTAGCCATCCGCAACCTCAACACAAAAAATCTAACAATCCTAGGGAAGTGGTGGCGATATGCTGCGCAAGAGAACCACCTTTGGAAAGACATTATTAGGCACAAGTCCTATTGTGAGGCTGACACGTGGCTCCCAAATAGTAGAAGCAATGGTAGACCCTCTGGCCTTTGGAGATCTCTACTTCGTAGCTACAATCTCTTTCTAGATAGCATCCGCTTCCGACCTCGAGAAGGTAACATAATCCTTTTCTAGTCCGACCTCTGATTAGGCCATTCTCCTCTCGGGGAGGATTCCCCAACCTGTTCCTCCTAGCTCGCAACTCCTAAGCAACCATTGCCAATGATTTGGAGTCAACTGGCTCTATTAAAACTTGGAAACCAAACTTTAGGAGACCCGATGCGCACAACGAGGTGGAGTTTTTGGCTATGTCATCCCTCCTTCACTCTATTATCTCCCACCCCACAGCATCAACAAGAATATCTGGGCACCTGTACCCTCCTCATTCTACTGCAAAATCACCTCACCCCCTACCTAACCATCAACACCTCCATCCATAGCAGTTAAAGCTTGGATCTCCTTCATCCCACCCAAGATCCAAGCCTTCAACTGGATAACCCTATCCGAGAGAGCTTTGATGGTCGACCAGCTCCAAAGCAGGGGTACACCGCTACCCAACAAATGCGTTATGTGCATGAAGGAAGAAGAAACCAATGCCCACCTCTTCATTCACATAGACCTAGCCAGATCCCTCTGGGCAGAACTTCCCCAACTTTTTAACTGCTCGTGGTTCACTCCAAAGTCGGTCACACATCTTTTTGTTGCCTTTAACTCTCCCTGGTCCAAGTCGGGCATCCTACTCTGGCAGGCGTCAACGCCTGCCACATTGTGGTTTATATAGAACGAGAGAAACAGCAGGATATTCTGTGGGGAGAATGCTACAATCAAAATTTTGAAAGACAGGGTCAGAACCTTGGTAACATTCTGGACCAAAAACCACATTTCCTTCAAGCTCTTCTCCTATTCAGACTTCGACTAAGACTGGCAACCGTTGTTGAACTTGAGGCCCACTAGGATCCCATGGACCTCCCTCTTGAGACTACCCGAACTCGATCAATCCAAGCTCAACTTTGATGGCTGCTCCCTTGGCACCCAAGGCCTTCGGGCATTGGGTCTTCGCAGAAAACGACGGGAAAACCCCCTTCTCCTTTTCTAAATTCATCGGCCACACTAACTCTACTACTGTGGAGGCTTTGGCTCTCCTCTTAAGCCTCAGGAACTTCAATGTTAGCTGGAGCCTAAGAACTGGTGGTCGAATGTGACTCCAAAAATGTTATCACATGGGCCTCCGATCCCTCAACTTGTCCTTGGAGACCGGATCACATTTTTTATGAAATCTCAAACCTTTGCAGGCCTATGCACATCTCGTGGAGGCGTACTTGGAGGAAGGCCAACATAGCAGACGATGCCCTTGCAAGGGAAGGACCAACACAGGACACCACTCAAGGGATTTTTGGCAGCTTTTTGAGCTCTTCGTCCCCCATTTTTTGTATCTAGTCTTCATTTTCATCTTCTCAACGTAGAGCATTTTTCTAGCCCTTTTGAGGGCTTTTGTACAAAGCATCCAACTTGTGGGCTGCCTATAGTGTTTTAACTGGTTTATTACTTTAATACAAGAGTCAAAATTAAAATTTAAAAAAAAAACGCATTACGAGTTCAAGAACTCTCGAGTTTGGCCATCGAAGGTTGATTTGCATTGTGAAAGTATACTTTTGAGGTGGCATTGAACTCTCAACCAACGAAAAGGATGAATTAGTTGTAAAAAAGGAATGGGCGTTTGGACCAACAAAAAGATATGTAACCTCCATTCGATCTTGTAAGTTTTTTTGCATTAGGATAACCCACATTGTCTAACAGAAAATGAAAGAAAAAATAAGAAAAGAATTTCATATTGTAGTGATGTTGACTTACAGTTCGACTAGAGAAAGCAATTGACACTGGTTGTCCAATAAATTTGTGAAAGGCCTCCTACATAAAACATCAAGAACGTTTTTACACTTCAAACAAAGGGAAATTTTTTCATTTTTCAAGTCAAAAACCATGACAAAACTCAAATCATGGGGGTTTTTCTCAAATAAAATTAAATGAAAGAATTACATATTAAATGCCACAAAAATTTCAAGCTAAAGTTACAACCTTATACAAATGTTTTTATCCCAATGTTTTTATGATTCAATGCATTACTAGTATCTTGAGACAATGATTAAAGATTTCTTGAAATTCATCAAAGAAATTGGAACAGGGAGGTTGCATAACAATTTTTTGCGGATTTTGGCAGGAAATCATACTTCTAGTCGATACCTTCCAAAAAAATATGAAACGCTTTTCATTTTTCTGAGAATTTCAAAAAAATTTCGTATCATCCTGATGACTTCTTTTCCAAATATTTTGCTAACCTTTTAGAGGCAAATACTCACAATGTAAACCTTTTCAATGCATCGTTTCAATTTTCGAACCCAATAAAAGGGCAAAAGGAAAAAAAAATCTCAAATTCCTCATTAAAATCCCCATAATTGCTAAAAAATAAAAAATCGATACCTCAAGAGCACCCATTACAGTTCTACAATTGGGTTGTTTCTGAGAGCCTGAAAAACGAGTTCCAATGTATTCTAAAGCCACCAAGTATCTCTGAACTCTAGGGTTTTCAGTCATTTTCTCTCTGCAATATTCTGCTTCTTCCTCCCCTTCGTCTTCCTCTTCCTGAGATTTTGAAATTTTGGGGGCCTTCGAATTATGGGCGGGAGAATCTAGGGTTCTCTTTGTTTGAATTGGAACTTGAAACTCTTGCATTTTTCCTTGTAGACGAACCAGTAGCAGTCTTTTGCTAAAGACATGGCATTTGAAGGACCGGAAATTCTTGATCTGTAGGGCTAATCGTCCGTTGGTTCGGGGATGGACATTGACAACCTAAAACATCGTTAATTAATAAAGGATGATAGTTCTATAAGGCCTCGGCTTAATTGCTCTAAAAAACACATAGAGAACGGAAAAATTACGTAAATATTTGTTTTAGTTTATGTTACTTGTTAACTTTTTTGGACTTAAAAAAAAATTTTAATAATAATAATAATAATAAAATAATTATTTTCAGTTTTTTAAAAACTAATATACGGCCAATTCAATTTTTAAAAAATCAAAAATTTAAAATTTTCTCTTTTTTGAGTCCTCCGTGTATTTTAAATTTCCCTTAGCTTTTTGCTCTACTCATTTTCAATCATTCCAACAATTGGAGAGTTTGTAGTATCGAGATTCTTATCAGTATTTTGTTGAAAGCATTCGCCGATTCCTCTCGTAGGTGATATTGTAATGGTGAGGTATGTCCCTCTACACCATCATCAGATAACAAGAGATTTCAGCAACCTTGGAAGTTTGATTTCCATTTTTTTTATGTGATTTCCAAGATCTCATATCTGGGGCTTTAAAACTTTTCCTAAATTATGTAGTGTCGATCAAACCAGAGAACTATAAATTTTTGTAATTCTGGAAGTTCTTCCCTTCATTTATTGTTCGTGCAGTTTAAATGATCAACCAAGAAGAGTTGTATGCAACTTTAGAAGCTTCATCTTTGATGCATTCTTTCTAAAATTATCATGATCAGAGAATCAAAGACCTAGCAAATGCATGACCTCCCCAATTTCATGTACTCTTTCTTCTTCAATTTCCATGGCAAGTGAGCCAGAGTTTTCTATCACCAAAAAAAAGCATGATCAAAAGTACCTAAGAATGGGTGGGGATATCAGAGGCAGAGAAAAAGAAGAGGTGGCGTGACAGAGGAACGGGCGCTTGTGTAAAGGGTGGAGCATGTGCCTTGCTTCAGGTTCAAGTATAGAATTATCTATTTTTATGTATTTTCTCTCCCTAGACTGCTTTTTTTTTTTGTTTTTGACCTTCTCTGTGGGTAATGATAGGAAGAAGAGGGATTGCTAATGAACAGATAGGGGGTTGAGCGACAGAGATAAATCTTCTTCTTGGTTCAAGAGTCCAATAATGGTATAGTGCGAGAGATAGAACTTTTGGTTTTCAATCTTCCTTATTCTTATTGTCTGTGGGCCTTGTTCGAAATCTCTATGCTATTCTTATTGTCTGCGGTTCTTGTTCGAAATCTCTCTGTAATGTAGAGAGAGAGGTAGAGAGAATACCCAGAGGACCCACAAGAGAGAAAAAAATTATTCGTTTTTTAAAAACTGGAATTGGATTGATTTTGATTTTTGAAAAATTGAAAATGATAATTTCATCTTTTTTTAAAAAATTGTCATGAAATCCAAAAAACCGGGCATATCAGTAATAATGGAAAGTATTTGGTATTTTGATAATAATATAACTAAAACAAATATTTATGTACTGAGTAATGATGATATAGGACCCTTCCCCACCCATGTGTGTAGGACCCCAAAGGATCACCATTAAAGTTGGTACGGATCTCTAAAAAAGTTATCACATGGGTGTAGGACTTGGTTTTTTATATATCCGTACCAAATTTAATGGTGATCCTTTGG
>NW_006500353.1:2793894-2821534 GCF_000471905.2 Amborella trichopoda
AAGTTCTTGTTTTTTACCTATTTCTTTGGGTAAGACTTTATATGGTGTGGCAATTATATCTTATAACGATTGTGGTGGTTCTCCTTTACTTGATGGGGTTACTCTTTTGAGTATTATACTCTTTTCCGGAGGATGTGTACTAGCAGTAGTAGTACCGTCCGTACTGATATATGTTTTTTCTTCTAGAGTTTGAAGATTATCAAATGAATGAATATTTATTTTATATTGGAGACATATTTCTTTTAACCATATAAAAAATCCTTTTGTTTCCCTTTCTTTCTTGAGAAATTTGTTGTATTTTTTATGGAATAATTCTATTAATCTAGGTTGAAAGGCTTGAAGATACCATTTCCTAATATTTTGGTTTTCTAAAGAAAGATAATCTTTTTTAAGATAATCAATATTAATTTTCTTCTTTTTTCGTTCTAATTTAGCAGCTAAATATGTTGCTATATATTCATCATCATATGTGTTATTAGTATATATCTCTTCTGTATCATCTTCTATTGTAATGTAAGTATTTGAAATTCCTCTATATTAGGTTCAGGAATATATGTAGGAAGAACTACATGATCAGCCGTTCTTCTTACGCCTTGTAATTGAAAATCAGAAGATGGTGAAGGTTGTGAAGAAGAAGGGAGTATGATGACATCAGGAGTAGTATGACACGATTTTCTAGGAGGTATTAATGGTTTTTTATTTCTTTTCCTATTAATATCTATGTCATCCTTGACTCTAGATTGTTGGAATTTTATTTCAATATTTCCATCTGGATGTTCGATTATTTGGTTTGGAATATTATTTCTAGGTGCTTCTTGGGGTTGGTTTGCATGTTGTAATGCCCAAGACTGAGGTAGAATAATATCGGACCAAGTAATTGTTTTGGGTACTATTGTATGTGATTTTTCTATATTTGTTTGAAATAATATAGTTTGATCTTTTTTATCAACCTGCATAATATTAGGACAAAGGGTATTCATTACTTTATAATAAATTCTATATACTATTGCTAAATTTTGAGAACCATGCATCATATTAAATCCATGAGTTTTTAAGTTTATAGATAATATATCTAATATGTTTGGATCTGTTAAAGAAACGGAAAAATTTGGAAAGCAATTAAAGTATATCGGTCCACTACATAGGCTGGATTCTACCATGCCTAGGAGTGAATCTGCGAAGTTATTGTGTCTTGTATCTCTTAGCCATACAAGCACAGAAGTGTTTAACCCTAGTCGGGTTAAAGGTTTAATGGCTATTTGGATTAACCCAATATGTAAATATTTATAATTATTCTCTTTATGTTTTTCAATAATTTTTCTTGATAGTAGTTGAAAGTCTTCTTGATTTTGAGTTACGGATAGGCTTTCTTCTACTGTTTTTATAGCATAACCTAATTTGAATTTAAATGATCTTTTTTTATAAATATCTTTTATTGGTACCTTAGGAATGTTCCAATTTTGGATATGATCTTCAATATCATTAATAATAATCTGTTCCTTATTTTTAACCCTTAATGTTTGAGGTTGAGTTGCAATATTACCTTTAATATTCCTAATTAAATTTGCCATATGTAGGTTGCAGATAATGACAATCTGGACGATCAAGGGTCCAGCGTGTTCCCCTAAGCGGCTCTTCTTGGCCTTGGCGTGTACTTTGCATAGACTTGTCCTTTCGTCTCTTGCCTTAACTCTCGGACCAACTTTCTTAGATGTAAATTTAAGTAGGCTTCTACAGTATTACTGTAACTTTTACTCTTAAACAATAACTATTGGCTATATATATATATTTTCAGAGAACAATCCCAAAACGAAAAGGCTTTGGCACCAAACCTGTGCACGCACACCAAATCAATGTACGTATAAAAGAAGAGTTTTGATATGGTCCCTATGGATCACCAGATGAAAAGCAGGGATTTATTTGAAAACACAGAGACTCTCTTTCTCTCTCTCTCCAGATTTTATCCTCTCTTCGTTGCTTCTGCAAGAGCTATTTCTCTCTGAGAAAGAGAAGAATTGAGCAGTATTACTTTTCTCGAGCTCTCAAGACCAATCAAATCTCAAAGGACTTTTTTTTTTTGGTTCCTTCTATTGATTCCATTGTCTCTCTACCAATGGATGATTTACCTATACACTCCGACCTTGGTTTTCCCTCTGGTACACGGATTGAACCTAGGGTTTTTGCGGCCTAATCGAGACTTGAATCGAATTGGACTCTCGATGTGGCAAAATAGCTTGAAGAATATTTGCTCGAGGTCTGTTCGGCCCCCAATGGCCATGTTCCTATAAACTTTGCAGAAGTTGCTCTATTGCTTCAATGATCTATACAGATTTACAGTAGAAAGGTTGAATACCTATATTCTCTGGTCTTACATGCCTTAGAGTTCATCTCCCAGAAGAGGCAGGATCAACAGGAAAAGTCATCGATCCATCCTGATGGAAGTGATGCTGATGCAATTGTCGATGATGGCGTTGCATAAAGATCTTTACCAAGTCGCAGCGGACAACACTCAGAAGGAGATCAAAAACTAGGATGGTACTTTGAAATTCTTGGGAAGAAACGAGGCCAGATGAAAGCGGTTTTCTTCATGGGTGTACTAAAGGGGCTCCGGTAGAGGTAGCGAATCAATTTTTTTTTCTAGGCTCTGATACCATGTTAGAACTTGTGGGACCATAGAATAGAGATACTATGTTAGAATTCGTTAGAGCATAGAACGAAGAATGAAGAGAGGACACAACATTTACGTGGTAAGGCACATAAAATGGAGAATGAAAAGAGAAGAAGAGAGAACACAACATTTACATGGTAAGGCTTCATTCAGCCGAAGCCTTACGGATCCAAAGCCCAACTGGTTACATCTTTACTATTTTGGATGAATCTTTACATCAAGAAATATCTATATATATAAAGGACAATCTAATGAATCTTTAAATCAAGAAGTACCTCTATATATAGAGGACAATCACACAATTGAAGTACCTCTATATATAGAGGACAATCACATAATTGAAATACTTCTATATATAGAGGACAATCACACAATTAGAAGAGATAATTATGGTATGATAACCTGATGACCAAGTAACTTGGTCTCTATCTTTTAGATATCTGACGTTATCAAGAGATATATATATGTACATCGTATATCACTATGAATCCGATATATCCATACCTTAATAGGTCTAACCATGTCCTTCATTGTTTTACAAGAATAAGAGAATAAAGAACATTAAAAAATAAAAGAAAAAAGAGAATAACAAGATATCATTGATTCACAAGAATAAGAGAATAAAGAACATTAAAAAATAAAAGAAAAAAAGAAAACAAGTGAAGAGTGCATTTTTTTTGTTTTTGGGTAAGTCAAAGGGGAAAAGATCCGTACTTGATTTTCACTAATAACAAGAAAAAAGTACAACTCATTGTTTTATAACTTTAAAATAAAGAAGTTGTGTCAAATCATAAAATACCTGACAACAGAAAAAAAAAAAAGAAAAAAAAGTGCACTTTCAATAAAACTAAAGGCTTATCTTTTGAGAAGAGGCTATAATCATCTGCACTATTTAATTGGTCAAACTATTCTCTTTCCTTGAGAGTGAAGAGAACAAGTCGGAGAGCTTTAGCGGTGATCTCAGGATTAATGGCTTAAAGAGAAGAGGTCGGTCATGGAGAGCTTTAGAGGTGATCTTAGGACCAATGGCGGCAGTTTTGATGAGAGAGACTGTTGTTTGTAGGGCAAGAGATGTAAAGAATGACGTCTTGTTTGTAGAAATTGAGGGTGTTCTAAAAAGAAAAATTTGGAATAAGGCATTCTAGAAAGAAAAAAGTTGATATAATGTTGCAACATAAAAAATTTAGAGCTAGTGATGCAACTCAAAAATCCATAAGAAAATGTTGTTTTAATGTTGAAAAACCCTTTACTTGATCATCTTGACATCGAGATATGTGGATATGAAAATAAAAAAAAATCCCAAAAATAGTGCATCTTGCAATACATTATCTAGACCGTTCATTTTCAAGATTTTCATGTTTTTATAGGTCTACTTAAATTTAACCATTTTTGAAATTCAAAATTTTATATTTGAATATGAAAACAGATTTTCAAATAATCCCAAGGATTTTTTACACCAAAACTACGTGTTACAATGAAATTTGGAGGTGCACCTTAATTGGATCGTTCAAGGTTGCAACATTATAGATTAATATCCTAAAAGAAATGGGGAAATAGAAGAAAAAGGTCTATAGCTCGAAGTCTGTTGCGACTTAAAAATTTAAATCTTAGTCATCCATTTTGAATGAAGGCGGATCTAAGGGGTTAAGAGCTTCTTAAGGGTGGAAATAAACTCTTACTTCTGAGGTTATGATTGTGTGGGTGGGGTTGGGAATGGGCTGGGCCAACCCTTGCCCAAGATCGGGTTTGGTCCCAATAGGCCGGACCGGGCCAAAGAAGCATGAGCTTAGGCCCTGCCCTTGTCCTATCTAGGTTGGACAAGGCTAGATAGAATTTAAAAAAAAAAACAAAATAAAGAAAAAGAGGGCAGGGCTAGACCTTTCACGGCCCAAACAAGTCTTGGATTGGCCCTCAACCTATCGTGGTGAGGGCCTAGCCCAGGCCCTAGTTTTCTAGGGCTGAGCCGACCTGGCGGGACCAAGCATATAGCCCACTGCCACCCATATGCGAGGGGTTTGAAACTTTTTTGGGTTCGTTGCCCCACCTCAAAAGTGAATTCACTTTTGAGGTGGAGGAACATTGTATTCTATGCCCCAGGAACGAACTCAAGGGTGGCAATGAACCAGACCCGACGAATGGATCCGACCCGGATAGTGTCAATATTTAAATAATATTCAATATATAATATTTTATAATATTTAAATAAATGTAATTATATAATTTAATTATAATATTTAAATAATACATGTATATATTTAATATAAGTTAAAATATTTTTAAATATATGTGTTTCTATTTTTGGGGAGGGTCCAATAGGGTCTGGGTCTGGGTCCCCGCCCGTTGCCACCCCTGAACGCACTACATATTCAGGAGCACAAAATGATGGTGGGCCCCATGCTCTCCAAAATGTAATTTTTTTTTGGAATTTTGTTTCTATTGAATGACACTCTTACAACTACTCATTTTGAAATTTAAGGAACGAAAATAATTATGACCTCCATGTACAAAAGATAAATCCCATAGTTATATCATTGATTAAAATTTAACCAATTTGTCTTCGTCTTTATTTGGGATGGGTAACCAATGTTTAGAAACTCAGATCGGTGAATCGAATCGGTTGGTAAAGTCGGCTCTGCTCCCTTGGCTAAAGTAAACAAAGAAAAGAAAAGAAAAGAAAAAAAAAAAATTAAAGACTTTACCGTATCCAAGCAACTTTTGAGAACTTGAAGTGTTTCTAAGAACATTAGTTTTAAATTAACGACGGGGTTCTATGAGTCGGCCGCCTCATATGTACATATACGCCTCACTAAAATTTATTTAGATGATTTTTTTTCTTTTTTGTAGATTGATGATCATAAATATCAAAAGAAAAATAAACTTTTAAAATATAATTTTTTAATAATTTTTATGCACAGTCTATATGTTATTTGTTGACAATGCAATTTAGATAACATCCATCGATGGACATTTGTAAGACAGCAGACTCTTACACCCACTGACTCATGAAACAATTTTCCTTAGATTAATAAAACTGATTTTAATGGTAGGAAATCTTCATGATAGCTCTAAAATCAATTTCTAACACCTACTATGAAATTTAAAACTAAAAAAAGTGGTATAGACCTTGTGGATCTATTAATACTTATTTTTAGGGCAAAATGGATGGTTTAAATAAAGTGTTATAATACACACCATTTTTACAGTTTGAAATCTGAATTTTTCACAACCATAATAGTCAAGACCGAGATGATTCATTTGAAGCTTTTTCAATTCCGAAACTGCAATGTCTAGTGAGTTTTAAGGTGAGGCTTTACTTATTTTAATAAAAGTAGAGCCCTAATAAAAAAATTTCCAGAAAGGAAAAAGTTTTGTTTTATTGTATAAACTCTGAACAAAGGGAGCCAAAAAGAACTTATACATGGTTGATAGAGAGTAACATCTTCCAAAACTTTTCAAGCAATTAGGCTCTATCTCATGGTCATTGCCAAATATTCATAATTTTTTTTTATTAGGAATGTATACTGTGATGCTCTATCTCATGGTCATTGCCAAATCTTTATAAATTTTTTTATAAGGAATGTATACTATGAGACTATTTACTTTTAGTATAAAGAGGTCATAATTATTTTTAATCAATGGATGTGAAATCTAATAGATTGAAGTGTCCCACAATATTCGATAAATTTTATTTTGGACTTTATACCCATTCAATGATTTATCTTCAACAACCTGGTTTTACATCCAATGATCAATTATGGTTGTGACCTCTATCTTTTTATATGCATTTGTTTATATATATTTAACCTTGAAAGGCTAACTGTTGAGTTTTTTAAAAATCTAAATTTTGAGAAATAAATAAAAGCGAGTTTGACGTCGTGTGTGGTTACTTTTGGAAAAGTTGTTCGTGATCACTGACTCACCAATGTCCATATTTAAGATGGATGTTGTAAATAACTCATGGGCTTATACAATCTAAATTTTTCTCAAAAAATTCACATTTTAGATATTGAAAATTTTATTTATTTATTTATACTTATCATCATCTTAACCTAGATCTTGAATCCTCAAAATTTTGGATAATAAGAGGGGCCCTGCATATGTACAGTATGAGTCGGCTGAGTTATAGAAACCCCGTCCTTCCTTTTTTTTTTTTCCAAATCATGTAAAATCCCACACCACGACATCAAATAATTGGCCCACCATATCTCATTTGTATTGGTTGGGATTGTCGTTTTTGATACATAATAATAAATATATATATATATCACCATCATCACATGGTAGGCAAAGCTACTGCATCTGATGAATTATTGAACAAGGGTTCCTGTTAATGTGAGGCCCAGACTTTACAATGAAGGGTGAAACCCCATCCCAAAAAGCTGCTGGAAAAATCACATCCGGCACTAAAAACCCTTGTGCTAGCTTGGAAATTTAGTTTTGCTCCTTATTATAAAATTTGAAGCTCTAAAATAGATTTGGCAGTGAACACTTGAAAATATAGAGTTCGAATAATATATTACAAGATATATTATTTTTAGAGTTTGAAATCAAAGTTATTTTTCAATCCATGATAGTCGAGATCAAGATGATCGATCTTGATACTTTTCAGGCGTTGGAACAACAAATTCCAGTAAGATTTGAGCTACTGTTTTTAAGAAGCACACCAATCTTCTCCTTGAACAAAACCCTTGGTACATGCATCAATGAGACCCAACATAAGCCATGACACTAGAGGCAAAATCCTGCATGATGTCTCGTTTATTCATTTACAGTAGCAGTTCTTTGTTTGTGAGGAAAGGATAGTAGAAAATGGATGAGGGTTTGCAAGAAGATATTGTCATTGTTGGCGCCGGGATTGCAGGCCTTGCCACTGCTCTAGGACTTCACAGGTATATTCATGGGCTTTGATTTTCTACTATTTGTAAGGAAGTGTATTCAATACGCACACAAAAATTTGCTACAGTGCTTTAACATCAGTCCAGCCATCCAATATCAATGGCAGACGGCAGCGGGGTGTTGCTCCCCCCACTCAATGTCCATAGAAAGTAGGGGACAGGTGCTCAAAATCATTGAATGGAGAAACAACTTCTCATGGTCGTCTGGGCGATGTTTAAGCACTTTAGAAATCTATGTACACATTGTATATCATGTAATTGTTTAAATGAGTCGGATTGTGCCCTTCCAGTCCTGCTCATAAAATTTCCAAGTCGGATCGGGCTATATTTTACAAAGAAACTAAAAAAGAGTTAAAAACCATGGAATCGGGACTATTCTTGGGTTCCTGTTACCAGAATCGCCCACTGCCAATCCTGACAGATCGACCATTTTCAAAGCCTGGTTTTTCTTGTTGGTGGTGATAATTTTTTCGGTTGCTGATGGTGGTGATGATGATACCATTACTATTGACACAATAAGCTATCCTCATTGCTGTTTAGATGATCTACACTCATATGAACCAACATCTCCAGCAAGCGAGCACGATCTACGCTACAAGACATGTCTCTATTTAAATAACATCACCCTATAGTATTGAATACACAGATCATTTTTCTGAACAGTCATATCTAAGCGATTGAGAAATCAGAATCGTATCCTTCTAAATAATTTATCCCCTGATTCGATGATAACTCCCATAATCTAAATCAAACATAATCCTTTGAAGTTTGAGCATTTTGGAGGATGGAGCAAGAATAAAAGTTGCTCCTCGGGTGCATGGTCATCCTTCCCTTAATTTGAAGGTTCTGCATTAGGAGATTGAGAAGTCTAGTGCCCCTCATATGCTACACTTTCATGTGATCATACTTGAGGGAAGTTTACTATCATTTCTAGTTTGTAGTAACTGGTACATCTTTGGAACATCCACCGTTCATTCCTAATCAAACCAGTTGGTATCGACCATACTAGGGTGGATGTGAGGATGTATATCACTGGGAGTTATCGTCAATATCTACAATCATAATGATGGATATCCTAGGGTGTACTACATATCATAAACCGTTGTGTCAGGAATCTGAATTGAGCTTCGCCTTGCCAAGGATTGGACTCTAGTTCAGCCAGTCCGGTTCAGGTGACTCTTCAATGTGCTCGGGCTTTATTCAACAACAAAAAAGGATAGAAAAAAGCATGAGAGAACTAGGCATTTCCAAGGAAAATTGGAATTGTCTAGCTGCCGATCTTGTATTATTTCAAGCAATTCTAAATCGGCTTGGCAATTTTTAAATCATTACTAGATGATAAATATAATTACTTTTCCTGTATTTCCAAGTTGCAATTTGGTAAAAAAAATTGTTTTCTTCTTCTTTCTATTTCCTAGTAAGCTTGACTCAAAACCCAACTCTGTTTGAAACCTTAATGTGTCACTAATTTTGAGCCAAAAAGGGGAACTTACAGTCCAACTTTGATCAAATCATTGATTTTGACTGACTGGTTTGTGCAATTTGTGGCATTTGAACATGCAAATTAGTTTTCCCTTACCTCAGGCAAAATTAAATCCTACTTATTATCATTGAAAGTCAACTTATTATTATTATTATTATTATTATTATTATTATTATTATTATTATAATATGTAAAGAATAAGATGTATTATTAAAAATTGTTTTTATAGGATGGGGTTAAAATGCTTTATATTGGAATCTCATGATGCCTTGAGGACCACTGGCTTTGGACTGACCACATGGACCAATGCATGGAAAGCTCTTGAAGCTCTTGGTGTTGCTGACTCCCTACGCCATCAACATGTCCAACTTCAAAGGTGATGTCTGTTATTTCCTCCCCTTTAATATTTATTAAATTTGATCCCCATTTTTAGCTTTAATCCCAAAATTTCCTAATAAAATAGCTACTGCAAATCTCATTATGATCCACAAATCCTCTTTTTGAACCTTGCTTCTTGTGTCATAACGGTTTATATGGCAATTATTCTTCCAAATATACATACATGCAGGGTAAGTGTCACTACCTTAGCAACTGGGGCTACTACCCATACACCACTCACAGGTCAGGGGAAATGGTAAGTATAATAGAGAAGTACTTTTATCCTAAATGAGGACTTCTGCCTGATTTTTTTTCCCATTGAAAGGAGTACATGTTGGCCTAATTTCAAGGAGAATATATTTAAAATGGTCCAAACTACCTCAAAATATCAATGAGTTGGTTAAATCGACAATTTTACTAATATAGTAGACATTAAAAAAAAAAAAATGCCTTCATTTTGGTACCATAAGTTGCTGTCATTCTGGATTTGTAATTGTAAAGGAGTGATCGCATTTTGGTAAATTGATTCGCTTAAGTCACTTGAGCAAAATGAACTAAAGTTCTACTTATTTGGCGTTTCAAATCTGGAATATGTTTTCTATGCTGGAAACTTTTGTTTGGGATTTGGAAAAAGAATGGATATTTATGACTTTTGGCTCATGTGACTTAAATCTAGCCAAGTTAGTAAAGTGCATCTTGCTTGTTTTAGGTTCCAACCGATACTTTGTTAATGAAAATATATTTTGAGTTTGAAGCCCGAACAAGCAAGGTTTTCAGGTTATTTGGTTCAAGTGACTTAAGTGGGGCAATCTACCTAAATTCACTTAATTGTTCAAGGTTATAGACAGAAAACTACACACTTTTGACTATATTTTTAACAAAATTCTTGAAGTACCATTTTTTTTTTTTGAAGTAACTGCTTTATTGCTAAATCGTTTATTTAAACACCTCATTTCATTGATTTTTTAGGTGCTTTGATAATTTTAATGACATTTTTCTTATTTAATAAAACCACTTATTGAAAAAATAAAATTCCGTTGAACTTTATCCTATGAAATAGGTCATAGTTACCGAGATCTCGTACTTTGGTAGGCGATCCCTTCTAAGATCTCGATTCTGTCACTCCTAGAATAGATCTCTCAAGGATCCCAATTTTTAAATTTTGGGATCTCAAACTTCACTCATAGAGATCCCGATTCATGTTATTAGGGATTTGGATCCCAATCTTAAAGACCAAAAAATCAACCAAACTGATGATTTTTTTATTATAGCCAACTAACAACACAACTATTGCTTGGATGCTATCAATAATGAGACCCCTGCATTAAATGGTATACATAATCCTAGATTATGCTATACTTTAAAGTTGGTAACAAGATCCACAAAAACTTGGGATCAAGATCCCCAAAAGTTTTGAATCTCGATCCCTAACATTTGGGAATCTCGATCCTCCGATCCCATTACTGTTCCTGCTCCCGATCTCAACAACTATGAAATAGATCAAAATGTGAAACATAAAATTACTTGCGCAATTATAGGTGATCTAATGATTTTGCTCACTTAATATTGATGGGTACTGGGATTTGATTTACCCCAACAACTATGAAATAGATCAAAATGTGAAACATAAAATTACTTGCAAAATTATAAGTGATCTAATGATTTTGCTCACTTAATATTGATGGGTACTGAGATTTGATTTTTTTTGAAGTGGTTATCCTATTAAATAGATCAAAATATGAAACATAAAATTCATCATCATCATTCGAACCCGGCTAAAAGAAATGAAACATAAAATTATAACTGATGTTGTAATTGTACTTTTGTTGACTTGATAATCTTGGGGAATTGGGATTTGATCTCAAGCGGGCAATTTGAAACGCGTTGTTTGAGGAGAGATTTGTTGGTGGAAGCTCTTGCACGAGAACTTCCAAAAGGGTGCATCAAGTTTGGGGCTAAAGTGGCGAATATGGAAGTGAAGGACTACAAATCCCCACCTTATCTTCTCCATTTGGCCGATGGGACTATTATCAAAGCCAAGGTAAAACCTCAAGTCTTATTTGTCCAATTCTCTACTTGGTAAACAACCCTAAACATAACAGCAAGTGTAAGGTAATCCTGTAGGAATACACTGTATACTTGATGTCAAGGGCCGAGCACCCTTTAGAAGGATCAGATTTAATCAATTTGAATTTTGAAGTACAACTAACTTATCAACTAATTAAAACCTTTTTATGGACTTTCATAGACTTTTAATGATTTCTATTGCTTATTTTACTTTTTGCTTTTTGCTGATGTTTAATTATTTCTGACATATTTTTTTTCTACTTTTAATTTTTTTTTAACTTTGAAAGACTCAGCTGAGTCCACTTGGGCTTGGTCAAATTACTCGGTTTGACTAAGGCCCGAGGTGAGTTTAAAAACATTGTTTACAACTTCACCTATTTTTATCTATTGCAATTCATGACCTGTGATGGGATTTTTGAAATTAAACTAGAAGAATTAGGTAAAATTTTAAACAGTTCATCTCTTTGGTGAATTTTGATAAATTTCCAAAAAAATTAAGTTCCACTTTATGATCACTAGGTATTGAGAAGAGAAATTACATTTGAATTCCCTATGGTCCAAAAAATTGTCAAATGATCACTAGGTATTGAGAAGAGAAAATAGATTTGAATTCCCTATGGTCCAAAAAGTTGACAATTTGTATCGGTGTTTTAAAATATCAGCAGTAAACCAGTCCTCCAGAAATATAGTGTGGATTAACAAATCTGGCCAATTCTCCAGTGTGAGAATCAGTCCATAAAAACAAACAAAAGAGGAAAAAAGATAGAAAATATTATGTGAGTGAATTTAGCGATTTGGCCGGACTAGGTAGGTTCCTGACAAACTCGCCTGATTCACGAGTCCATGGGAACTGGACCGATTACTGGTTTCAACAACAAACCTGGTCGATCTGGACCAATTCAGGACGACCAATTTTAAAACACTGTGTTACATCCTCAAGATTTGTAGCCCTAAAAATGCTCCTAAAGAGAATTTTACCAGATGGATTGAATACAGGACAGGAGCATATGCTTTTTGGCCAACTTAAGGAGTGTATCCATCTTTCTAATTGTTGCAGGTAGTGATTGGGTGTGACGGGGTGAACTCTGTGGTGTCAACGTGGTTGGGTTTGCAAAAACCAGCCTATGTGGGACGCTCAGAGATCAGAGGATTCGCAAATTTCCAAGATGGCCATGGTTTTGAGCCAGATTTCTTGCAGTATATCAATGATGATTTTCAAGTGGGCCTAATACCTTGCAATAACCAAACCATCTATTGGTTCTTCACTTGGAGCCCTACCCATCAAGGTGTGCGTGTGCATGTGTAGGCTGCTAACCGCTGGTCCAGACTTCGGTCCCGGTTCGGGCAGACGAGCTGGTGCATGGCCCGGCCCAACAAAGAGAGTCATGCATGAACACTTTTCTGGCCGGGCTTGGGCTAGCCCTAGCACTGTCCAAAGTTTAATATGATAAAATTTAGGGAAAATTTTAAAAATACCCATGAGAGATACGCCATTTAACATTTTACACTTTTCGTACTGTTCCAACTCATCATCAAATGTTTTTTCTATGGGTATTTAGAAATTAAATTAAACAGTATTGGTACAATCTTAAATAGTTCATCTAACATGTGTGTTTTGATAATTTCCCTTTTTTTTATAATTTGGGAAGTTTACATAAATGTCTCCTCTATTTTTTTTGTTGAGTTGAAAAATATCCTCAATATTTTATTTTTAATGTTAATGTCCCATTTTCTAAGGGAACATCAAATATCTCGATTTTAACTTCTTTTCTATGCATCAGGATTGGATTGAGCTCAAATTTTGTGTTAATACTTCTTACTATCATGCATATGTAAGAAAGATAAAAAATAATTAAATTAAATTAAAATTACCAAAATATACATACAAATTTTAAGGTTATTTGGTCATTTTATTTACTTTTATATTTTCTACTATATTTTCTACAAGTACATTATGAGAAGTATAGACACCCAAAACTAATACAATTATAGAAAAAATAAAATTATAAGAAAATGCTTATATGATGTGTCAACATTATACTATTGAAGTACGGTGCACCTAAAAAATCCTCTAGAAAAGAGTGTTCCGACATTGAAAAACCCTCCAATTGATCATTTCGATCTCAAGAAGTATGGAAATCAAGAAAAAAGAATTTCAAGTCATAAATATAGTTTATCACGTAACAAGTTATCTCGACTGTCTATCTTCAAGATTTTCAAGTGCTTATAGATCTACTTGATCTAATACCATTTTTAAAATTTTAAATTTCATAACTAGAGATGAAAGTAGATTTTCAAGCCATCATATGGTTTATGATTCCAAAATATTTCAAGCCAAATTTAGATGTGCATCTTACCTCTAAATTTGTGTAAGGTTTGTAAAAGGATGATGCCTTATACAAACCTTAATCTAAAATAAAATACAATAAATGATCTAAAAAGTGGGATGTGAGAGTAAAATATGAAATATTGGAAACAATTTTTAAAAAGTGCAGTTTGCATACGGATGCATCCATAGGTGTAGAGGTAAGGTGCACCTTCAAATTTTATCATGGTATATAATTTTGACGTAAAATGTTCTTAGGATTATCTCAAAATCTATTTTTATATCTAATTATAAAATTTTAAAATTAAAAAATGGATAAAATCAAGTAGATCTGTAAACATATGAAAATTTTGAAAATGGATGGTGTAGATAATATGTTGTAAAATGCACTATTTCTGAAACTTAAAATCTTTTTATTTTTCATAGTCATACATCTCAATGTTGAGATGATCAAGCAAAGGGTTTTTTAACATTAAATTTCCGATGGATTTTTGAGGGGCATCTGTAGTTCTACATTATAAGATAGCATCCTTATATAAACTTTTTCCATTTTTAAATTCCACATAATATAAGGGATATATATGTAAATTTATTATACATACACTTACACTTATAATATTAAATAAAATATTTATATTTATATCACCAAACAAGAAGCCTGAGGCTAGGCCATTAGCAGGCCTATGAGAGGAGGGAGAGAGATGTTGATTGACTGACATTTTAGTTATCCTTTGTAGAAAGGGAAATTGAGGATGACCCAGACAAGATGAAACAACTGGTGTTGGAAAAGACAAGGGACATTCTGAAAAATGTGCAAGACGTGATCGAGAGGACCAGAGTCGAATGCTTGAACACATCTCGCCTACGGTGCAGATGGCCCTGGTGTCTGATACATGGAAACATATGCAAAGGGAATGTGTGTGTGGCCGGAGATGCATTCCACTGTATGACTCCTGATATTGGCCAAGGAGGCTGTTCAGCTTTGGAGGATGGTGTAGTCCTCGCCAGATGCTTAGGTGAAGCAATTTTAGATGGAGAGAAAGGAATTGAAGAGAAGAGGATCTCAATGGCCTTGGAGAAGTATGTAAAGGAAAGGAAATGGAGGGCAATAATGATAACAACTGTGGCCTACTTTTTTGGGTTCCTGCAACAAGGCCATGGGAAAGTGAAAACTTTTCTGTGGGACAAATTATTGTCCAGGATAATGCAAAGGAGGAGGATGGCAATTACTGATTTCAATTGTGGAAGTCTACAGAACCCAGCGAGCTTGCGACCTCACCCCAATTACTCAGGTTCTGCACGTCTCTGAGTCCAAAACTAAGACCAAGGGGAACGGCTGAGTCTCACCTACGCAATTTTATAGGACTCGAAGTATCTAGCGAACTCAGATGAGTGAAGGTGCCGGATTCCCTTGAAAGCCCCTCTGTTGTGGAATGAAACATTGTGTATATCAATAGTTAATTGTTCACCATCAAGCTCTTTGAATCCAATGACAAAGCAGGATTCAAGGTTTTGAAGCTCTCTCTCTCTCTCTCTCTCAATCTTGGAAGTTACTATGTCAACAAATTAAATTTGCAACATTCCACGAACTCAAAATTTAGAAACCATAGAGAACAAGTCAAGCACAGTTCAGAATTCAGACCATGCAACTATCAGATCCCAAAAGAGAATTTGACTCTGAAAGTAAAATAAAATCATATAAAAATGAAGATACTCAGATGCTTAGACACATTCCCCTCCTTTGAGTGCTCACCCATGAGACCAAAAACATTCTTGGGTAGCAAACCAGAGAAGCCTATTTGTTATCTTGGAAAAACCAATAAAATTGAGAAAATACCAATAAAAGAAAATAAATACTCAAAAAATCAAGGGATTGTGGACCCTCATCTGCTGTGCCAAACTCCTTTGCTTTATTGTTCAGTAGGAGACTACTGGGCCTTCACTTGGTTATATACACCATTTTTCTTTGTGGGATCTGGCTTTTTGGTAGAAAGAGAGAGCTTCTCAGTGAGGTGGACAATGGATTCATTCTGATTCCCCATTTCGTTCCCTCGTACGCTCCTTTTGGGTTGTGTTTCTCTCAACTGCTGCAAACAGAAAATCATGTCAACTTGATAAATAAAAACACAACTTAAGTTTGTTTTATAATATGTATATATATATATATATATATATATATATATATTACTGAAAGAACAATGGTACACTTCTTTTATCTGTATGGTACAATATGGGCATATTGAAACATTACAGCAACAATAGTAGTAGTAGCCAAAATAAGAGAAACTATATGGAATATGGCATACAGTGCTCCAAAGGGGCACGCATCATCCAATCCCAACAACAGATGGTTGAGTTAAATGTACTATTGGCAAAGTGGGCCCACTACGAGTAATCCCTGTTGTAGATCATCAAAAATGGCTGGTGGTGCGCCATTGGAGTACCACACGCCATTGGATGAAGATGATGATCATGACCATGATGACGGCCAAGATTACGATCGTGACCATAATGATGCAAATAACAACGATGATGATGATGGCGATCGTGATGATGATTGCAAAGATGACAATACATTGCCAAGGAACTTACATGAAAAGATGGGTTTGCCAGCCTACTCTTCCTTTCGTACATGGTCTTTTGGCGAGATTCATAGAACGAAAAATCATCCAATATTGATGTCACAGCACTGTAGTATTTAAAAATTTTCAGCATTTCAATACCCTGAGAAAAAGTTACCTGCAAATAAGAGATACCAGATACTGAGATACCCAACATAAAAAGTTGATGTTAAAAACCCACTATAATTCACCAGAGGATTGGTAGCGTCCACAGCATGTGGACGCTCAAAAGGTGCACAAGCACCTTTTAATGGTTTAGATTGACCTATCCTCATCCAAGGGCTAAAAATAAATTTTGTTTTCTATTTTAAATTTAAAGATGATATTGATCTGAAATTCGGGTTCTAGCCTCATTCTTATTAAGTAGAATTAAATAAAAACTATTTGCAACAAAAAATATTGATCGAAATAAATTAAGAGGTATTTTGGTCATTTCTTTGTTCAACATATTTTTTAATCATTTTATTAGTTATATTCATAAAAATAAACCTACACCCTGAAATTCAGATAGATATTTTATTTACGTAAAAAATACAAAATCAACTATTGGCCATTCGAAATGGCCTTGTGAAATCTCAACCATTGGAAGGGTACTTGTGCACCCTTCCACCCGGCCACATCATGTGGACAGGATACCTTTTCCTTCACCAATCCTTTTCATTGGAAAATGAGCATTTAATCAGTTCCTGTGAAATAAGATTCAAACATAAAAAAGAAACTCTGTACGAACAATCACAAGTTATTTCATAATAATTTACAAATAAAGCGATTGTTATAAAGAATAATTCAAAAAGAACAAATTATAGCATAAAAAGAGAATAAAGGCATGATGTAAGGAACCATTCACAACAAAAATAAGTTAGACCAGAAATAGATATAACTACTAGTTGTAGAAATAGTAACAAGTAAATAAAGGAGACAATAATTTACCTCTTGGGTATCCCTACTATACGTAACAGCCTTGTTCTCATTATCTTTCAGTATAATATGCGTTAAGAGATGGTTTGGGACATCTTTAACGATATGCCATTTCACTGGGAAAAAACCATTCCACACATCTCCTTGCCAGAAATCTAGTGTCTTCTTAAAATCCACTTTGCAGGTCATCTCTGCCAAACCAACAAACTGTCCACTGCCATTTACCTGGCAAAAATAAATTCAAATTTTCTCCTATAATTTAGAAACAAGGCGATTAATAAAGTGATATTTGCTTATTAAAGTTTTCCATGGTTCCTGCATTTAGGTGAGGGATCATTTAAGTTATGGGTGCAGTTGGCATACGGGTGCATCCATAGCTATAGAGGTAAGGTGCACGTTCAAATTTTATCATGGTATATAATTTTGATGTAAAATGTTCTTAGGATTATATCAAAATCTATTTTTATATCTAATTATAAAATTTTAAATTTAAAAAATGGTTAAAATCAAGTAGATCAATAAACATGTGATAATATGAAAATGGACAGTGTAGATAATATGTTGTAAAATGCACTATTTCTGAGACTTAAAATCTTTTTATTTTTCATGGTCATACATCTTGATGTCGAGATGATCAATCAAAGGGTTTTTCAACATTAAAACTACCTTTTACGATGGATTTTTGAGGTGCATCCGTAGTTCTACATTATAAGGTTGCATCCTTATATAAACTTTTTCCTTAAGTTATTACTGTGTCTTCTTCATAGTATCAGGCAATGTTCTACAACTCGACTGAGTCAACTCGAGAGTTGCCTGAGTAATTCAGGCTTAACAAGTTGCCTTGCCCGAGTCCCCCTAGACTCAGGGGACATAATTAATATATGTTTTATACTAATATAATTAGAGTCACTTTATAATTAATTCAAACTATGATTAAATCAAATTATAAATGACTTGTCTTTCTATTTTTTTTCTATATTTTTCAATTTTCTATAGAAATGATCTTTAAACAGTTTTCTTTTTCTTTTTTAACTTTTTGAAGACTCTCTCTCATCTGTTATATACATTTTCTATTGTTTATCATTTTCTTTTCTTTTTTCCCCTGATTTTTAACATATTTTTATAGGATTTTTCCTTTCCTGTTAACTTTTTTTTTGTGCCATTTTCAAGCTCAGTGCTAACTCAGGCGAGTTGACTTGAACTAACCAGAGTAACTCAGCCAGGTCAGTGGCAGAGTTATGCAGCCGAGCGAAGTTCTAAAACATTGGTCTCATGTTAGACTAAAGTAAACTTTCTCCAATACATATAAAAGGAATAAAGAGAAGAAGCATTTCACATCAGAATGAAGCTTACCGAGAAGAAGAGGAAGACAGGGCACCTGCTGCCATTGTCATTCAATTTTGCCTGTGCACCATGGAATGCCTCATCAAGCTTCTTATTCCCAAAGTCAGTGCTTGCCCAGACGTTATACTTCAAGCTCTTATGAACGTCATCCTCACTGAAGGATTTTATAACATAGAAAAGAGCAGCTTCATAATTAGTAGGAAAATCCAATAAATTGTATAGATCTCGTTTAATTAATGGGTTCTCAAGGACTGGAGACTCCTTTGGTCGATTGGAACGAAGGCCCCGTTTTAGTTCATCCAAAGCTCCAATTCGATTGAACCTCTCATTTCTTGTCCAACCCCCCTGATTAGGCCTAAAATATATGGGGCCCTCTTGAGGGATAAAGTTTCCTTTCCCCTGTGGCAAGTGTGAAGAGAAATTTCCAGCAGCTCGTATGAATTTCTTCTTAAAACTTGAGGAATTAAAATCATTTCCACAAGATGGCACCTGGAGACCAAGTAAAGAATTCAATGTGAATAGTCTTCTATTCTCAATAAACAATGTTGCATTAGAATTCAGAGGATCTGGCTATGAAAATAATTGCAGACTAGAATAACTGCCAACGATTTTAGATTGAATCATGACAAACGATTTTGCAAGTGACAGATTGGTTGCTGTTCTCCGTCTTTGGAAACTTTGGTTGGATAATGTCAACGGTCAATTAAGAGCAATGGGAATGAGAATCCCTATGTAAGATGTTTAATTATCTCTTTATTAACAATAATTAGTCTTTATCTCTAGTTAATCTCAGATGTCTAAGGATGAACCACCAGATTTTGGCTCAAGGAAAAATGGTCAAAACCATAGTAAATCCCCATAGAATGGAAAATGAAAAGGCTGGACTCATTTGCGAGTTTCTTATCCAATTTCCAAAATCTATAGGGAAAATATACAGCATTATATAGTCAATATAGAAACCATGGGACCCAGGCACCTGGCTTACTGTGTTGACAACTGCATCCCAGGTCCAAAATTCATTGTTGACATATCCAAAAGGAATGAAAAGCAAAAGCAGAAGTCCATTGGGTTTCTACAGTGATGGAGAAAGTAGGAATCTTCAATGATGTCATGCCATGGAGTGTCGGGCCTTACTCTCTCTCCATCACCATCCACCATTTCAATGGATGATGATTCCATAGTTTATTGGATTACACAATGTTCCACAAATTACAGATACATTTGACTCGCATCCAATAGAACAAATACATATAACAATAAGTGAACCACAGGAATAAGTTAATTCCTTTTATTCTCAGAAAAATGACATACTTTCTTTTACAAAAGAAAGTGTTCCTTTCAGTATTGAATAATGGAAAATGTTCCTTTTAGAATGACTAGGTACGATAATGTTCACGATAAAAACCACCATATCAGAAAATCAACAACAGATATACACTGCTTTCACCAAAAACTATAAGGTACAAAAAGGGGGGCAATAACTGGTAGTACTAAACTAGCATCCAAGCTTATAACAGACCATGCAAGAAGCAAATTGGTCGCATATAAATACCACTAAATCACCAATACTTCACTGCCTCCATGACAATCAAGGGTGTTTCTAGTGATTATCCCTTGATAAAGCTATAATATTAAATGGACAAATAATTCCCCTAAACAAATTCAAGAGATTCAAAACACACGATGTGGAAACAGGACCAGCCATGGCATTAGGTTTATTAGAGATCATAGAATGTGCAGGAGAAATAGAATTAGTAATAGGAGTATTTTGTCTTGGACCAGGTACTCCTTTCCGACCATCTTTCACAAAAGGTGTTGAATCCCAAGAGCAAGGTTGCTCTGCTCCATAAAGGTCTGGTTTATGAATATAACCAGGTGATGCAAAGGGCTGTGTGTCTAATTGATTTGCAGGTTGTGAATACATGTGATTTGAGTAGAATGGTTGATGATCAACATACTGTCCATCCATGTAAGCATCATCGCTGGCCACATAGTAGCCAGACCCATCATCAACATGAAAACCCTAAATGAAACCACCATAAGTAAAACACATAATGTAGAGAAAAAGCATCTAAAAGAAAAACCAATTTACTATAGAGTGAGAGAGATCATAGGCCATGATGGTAGAGCATGACATATGACATTATACGAAGAAAACTGAAGAAGAATTATAACATCAAACGTTTAGGTAAAGGGAAACATCGAGCACTTGAACCTAATCTCCAATGAGAATCGTCCGGAGAACCTTAAATAATAGTATTAAAGAACAAAACAGAGAGACCCAGGGTTTTTTGCACCTTCTTTAAGAGAAAACAACTAAACATCATCATCATAACAAATGTATGAAACCAAGTAAACCATGCCAGTCAGATAAAATCACAATCTATTAAATCAAACTAAGAAGATGACAGTCAATAACTTACAGAATAAGGAGACTCTTGTCCATCTAAATAGTATCCTGCCAGGCTGCAATACCCATTAGGTCCATCATAACCTGTGAATGCAACCTGATCAAAACTTGAAATTCCAATGTCATTGAAAGGGGGGGGGGGGAGGAATACAACAGATTAAACCTTGTTCAAGAGGCAAATAATCACGTGAAAGGATCATATTACACACATCCATAAACATCCATAAATCCAATCCAGCTATAAAACCAGTTGTATCTTAGTACTCAATTATGCAATTGGTGCTTATTTCTGAGAACTCCCATGCTGTATGGCATTGCAGAACTTGGAAAACATAGAAACATCCCCATAAACACCTACAGCGAGAGAGAGAGAGAGAGAGAGAGAGAGAGAGAGATTGCAATGCCAATATATTCATAAATTTAGAGATGAACCTCGATAATCATATCCATAGCCATTGGTAGCAGGGTAATGCATGCCATTCTCTGCAAAACATTTGTCATCCACACCATTTTCCTTGATGCTACTTGTAGCGTCTCTTGCAGGATATGCATCAGAGGATCTACCATCCTTGAGAGAAGGGGGGGGAGAGACTAGGTCAGAAAGTCAGAAAGCCCACACTATGACAAGTAAACAAATAAATCCAACAAGGCAACAACAAATACTATTAAAACATAGAGTATACCACATTCTGTTCTGGTGATTTAACACAAGAAATCCCACTTGAGTCACGGTTCTTGATCTCTATATCTGAGAAAATGTCTATAAAGGAGAACATGCATACAACTTTTGACAATCAAATTTGAAGTGAATATAAATTTTTATACAATCAACTAGCACAACTTCACAAAATGAAATGACTAAGAGTTCAAATAATCAAATAACTAAATAGAGAATCAGCTACATCGACTTCAATTTGTATCTTGCAAAGATGATAGTTTCTTCTTCTATAAAAACTTTATATCATAGATCAACTCCATCTTTCCATCTTAAAGATGGAATTTTCAAGTATATTACATTTCTCATCCAAGGTTAAACATTTTACTTATGGGCAAGTTAATTAGGCATCTACAAGATGAGGTATCGTGGTGTATGTTTTTCGCTATTGACAGTTTTGATTGATGAGACTGGAAGTGAAGTCTGCAAAGTTAGAACTCTAGAGGGAAGCACTACAATCTAAAGATTTTAAAATATCGCACTACGACAAAATATATGGAATGCAAATTTAATAATATAGGAGTAGAAACAAGGAAGAATGATGGCCAAGAAATACCTAAGAAAGAGTATTTTTGATATCTTGGGTCAATAATCCAGAAAAATGGAAAAATTGAGAAAGATGCGGCACATAGAATTAGAGCTGGGTGGGCGAAATGGAGATGTGCAACTGGAATTTTATGTGAACGTCGTAATACTAATGAAGTTGAAGGGGAAGTTCTATAGGACAGCTGTAAGGCCACGTTTGCTTTATGGGAAAGAATGTCAGGCGGTCAAGAAACAACATACCCACAAGTTGAGTGTAGCAGAAATGAGAATGTTGAGATGCATGGCAAGACAAGATAGGATATAATGTAGAATGAATATATTCGAGGGAACTAGTGGCTCCAATAGGCAAAAAGACAAGGGAAAGTAGACATAGGCGGGCTGGCCATATGCAGCGCAAACCCAATACAACCCTAGTTAGGAAGTACGATTTGATTCAAGTCGAAGGTTCTAAAAGGGCATGGGAAACGCCCAAAAGGGCATGGATGGAAGTAGTAAGAAAACATATGGGGACTTATAGTCTTACTGAGGGTATGTCCCTTTATAGAGCAGAATGGCAAAACAAGGTTCAAGTAGCCGAACCCAAATAGGTGGGATAAGGCTCTAATGATGCTCATCATCACTTTCAATCACCATGCCAAGAAATATAGATGAGAATACATTCATTTATCAAAATACATTTACACATGCATGCATGCACACACACACACACTTGTTATTGTAGTTGCAATACGTTGAGCACTTGCCCATGTAATGACGTCTTGAGTATAGATATGCAAAGGCAATACACATGGTGAGAATTTTAACGAGGTCCACGAGAGCAACTGAAGGAAAGAGAACCATAGTTATGGTTCTCCTTCTACTTCTAGGGGTTGCACAAGCTCTCTTCTTGGCAAGAGAAAATATACTTTGCCCCTTTTTGTTTCAAGGAAGCCATCTTGTACACCTCACCAATTTCCTTTATTTTTTTTGTAGTTCAGCAGTGAGATCTGAACTTGGAGCGTAGTGTTGCAAATATCAAAACTACCCGACCAACATATCACCAAATTTGAAGCATGCATAATCACATTTTACAATAGAGACTGCAAGCCAACAAGGATTCCCCTCCTTGGAAATTCTTCAATTAAATGCCTTCAATCTCATCAATCAAACCTCATGTGTGTTCATTTATCCTTCCCAAATCAAATCCAATCATTTGACACCTTAACATCACCCAGAGGGCCTCAGTTACTTTCCCTAGGAACAGGCCTTTGAATTTGAAATCCCATTCAGATCAATATCACAATGATTTACATGCAGTTTTCTAGAAATCTGATTCAAGTTTTACTACACATATGTAGTTATCTCTATGCATGAGTATCTCAGTACATATATATGTATGGCACTATAGATTCCTACGTGCATGCATATGTATCATTAGAAGTGCAATTATACACGGTCACGTAGCACTAAATTAGAACCTTCTGGATGTGATTGGTTATATTCATCATCAGCATTTACTCCCTTTATTGTATCAAAGCCAAATAAACATTGAGAACAAAGACTAATAAAAATCAACAGAAATCAATAAAGGATACATTTCCTGGTCTGTCTTTCGCTGGCCATTATTTGAAACTGAAAATTCCAAACTGCTGTGATTTAAGTAACTTATCAACAAAATATAAATCAAATTAATTAGATAACATGACACAATTTTCCAGAAAATCCACCAAGAAAAAAAGGCAAAAAACGCACTAATTACCTGCTATACTTAAAAAGAAACTATCTTGAAAGAGAAGGGCTTTGCATCTTTAGGAATCTTGAAAATTCACAGAAATTTATTGCTCTCAAAAAGAGAAAGAACATTATTGTTTTAATGTATTGTTTTAGAGAGAGTAGGTGGGTGTTTAGTCCTACATTCACAAATTGAAAAGACAGAACCCAATTTATATAGAGAAACCCACTCTACCACTGTGTCAATGGAACAAAGGAGAGAGAAGGTCTACACAAAGCATGTGATGCACACGCGTCGGTGCAATAGCGCTTGAGGTGCACTTTGCACTAGCATCTGTGAATGAGGCGCCCTTAGCTCTTGCATGAGTGAACATTTAGCTTTAACCATAGCTAATGGGGCAGATCATGATTAGGATTCATCGTTGGCTGCAGTTATGGGCATGAGAGCTCGGTTATAGCCGGTGGTTCATGGTTGTAGAACACTGACGATTTGCCACAGTTTTAGGGAGATGTGACGTTCAGCTACGGATAAGCCGAGACGGTTTGAAAACAATCAGTGTAACTCTTGGCAACCCAAATTTGTGAACAGTTGTTACTTAGCAGAATTATGACTTTACAGAGAGAAGACATGATTGATCTACAAACAATCACATCCAGTAGTCATGATCCAATAATTGGAAAGGTTTCAAATCTTTCATTTAGAGGTTACAATTTTCATGAGAGTCTCTCTTTTCTCACATGATTTTCTCTCACTAAACAAAGGCCACTCTTTGATGTTACGGGGTTCTCGTTCTCCTTGTGAATTTGAACAAGCAAGATTTTGTTTTAAATCTTCTGTTGCATTAGCCGACCCCAAATAGTAGGGAAAATGCTTTGATGATGACGATGTTTCATTATACCTGGATGACAAATTTGCTTGAAACCCTTCACAGTTATTTCTGTTAGTCGGGGTAAATGTTATCCTGAGATAGCATCATACACGTGCCTCACAACTCGAAGATCACTCTATTTTTTTGTTCTCTAGTTTTTCAAACCAACTCAACACCATAAATTTTTATCTTTCCAGGTGGTGTAAAATGAAGAATTTTCTAGATTCCTAAAGATCAAGTACCAATAGCGACAAAGAATTTCACATACATTTAAAATGTCAAGAAAGAGTCAGAATTACTATCTATAAGATAGATAAAGAAAATGAGAAATCTCTCTCTCTCTCTCTCTCTCTCTCTCTCTCTCTCTCTCATTTTTCCAAAAAGGGCTCAACAGTGCCTAGGCCCTCTCTCATTTTTCTAAAAAAGGCTCCGCCCAGTGCCTAGGCGCCCAAAGGGCCTGGGCAGAATTTTTCCAAAAAGGGCTCAACAGTGCCTAGGCCCTCTCTCATTTTTCCAAAAAGGGCTCAACAGTGCCTAGGCCCTCTCTCATTTTTCTAAAAAAGGCTCCGCCCAGTGCCTAGGCGCCCAAAGGGCCTGGCCAGTCCTCTGGCACCTGCCCAGGCAACATAGGCGGGAGCCTTGCATGCAGTTTTGGGCAGGCACCCAAGGCCTAAGCCCACTGTTGTGGAAATAAGACCCACAAAATACAGTAAAATGGGCGTTTGGGGATATTCTAAGTGAAAAACTCAAGTCTAAACCCTAGAAACACCCCAAATCAATTGATTTTGCAAATTTCTTTGAATTGAAAAAAAAAAAAAGTGAGGTTTGAAAAGTTTACCCTTTCTTATTGGAATTTTTTTGGCTGCTAGTGAGGCCATTAGAAAACTTTTAGGGTGAGTTCTAGCTCGATCAACATAAAAACACCGAAGATTAGAGATCAAGCAAAAATGTTAGTTTACAAATTACAATTTATATTTAAGATTCCTTTTTTGGATTTGAGATGTCTTCCTTGGGGTCTACTAGGAGTGGGGATCCAGGATGGCAGTATTGTGTTAACCTAGATAAAAATGACAAAAACAAAGTAAAGTGCAATTTTTGTGGACATGTTTCAAATGCCACAATGAATAGGTTCAAAAACATCTTGCTGGCCTTGGAGGGGATGTTGCCCCACGCAAAAATGTTCCTAAACCAGTAAAAAAAGAGACTATCGAGTACATATAAGCCAAAAAAATAAACAATTAACAAAGACGAAGGATATAGAAGAATTGAAAGCCGCAATATATATTTGTGTTGATGAGGATGAGGATGATAAAGGGGAAGAGGAGGTGCGCCACGTGCTCAATTTCGGATACTATAGATGACAAGTAAAATAGGCAGTTTCATAGACCATTGCATGCAAGTACTATTTGAACCCAAATTTTTTTGTATTTATTTGTTTTCTTTTGCCAACCTAGATATTGAGAGGAAAGATATAATTATGGATGGCTTTAATGAGGGCCTTGAGAGACTTGTGAGCCAGAAATCCAAGATAAGATATCTACTAAGAAACTCATTATGTATAAGTGTGCATTGAAGTCGTTCAAGAGAGAAATGGCAGTGAGACAAAGGACCAAATCAGATCCAAATAATATATATTTCATTTGAACATTTCCTTTCAAGTTTCTAATGACTACGTTGTATTTTAAATTTACTAAAATTATTTATGATAATGTTAAATTAATTGCACAGATGCATGGAAATAGTGCTCCAAACCTCCAAAAGATTGTTGTTTGGGTCTTGAGTTTAATAACTATCTCTTCTTGCTGTAAGGGAATTGTAGTTCGTTTGAGATGGTAGGTTTAGTTGAGTTTTTTCCATAGCAGAAGATCCAGCCATATAGTACCAATTTAATTATAATTTTATGGTTTCACTTTAGTTTTCTCTAAGTCCAAATTAAAAAATCTAGATGGGTCAAATAGTAGTACTCATACATTTTTTTCTTAGCGATGCATACAAAGAGAAGAAATAGACTTGAGCAAGGCAACTCAATAATTTGGTATTTGTTTGAGAGAACAAGAGGTTTAGGGAGTTCAATCACCATAAAAAAGATCTCATCACTTCACAAAGGGTGAGGGATATAGAAGAGGATGAGGCAGAATCAGAAGAATGTTAGGAAGATGAGCAATGTTGAAGAAGGTGATGTTTCTGATGTTAATGGATGGATATACAGGTAATGCAGAATCTGACTGATGATAAAGAATCGAATATCCACTCTCTTCTTTTGTATTTCATCTTATTTTTTATATTGCATTATCTTGCATTGGTTTTATACCTTTATTGGAGAATAGGAGTCCATGTGACTATGTCTATGTGTGTGTGTGCCGCTATGAAGTAAGAGTTGGAGAGTAATACACTATGGATTTAAGTTTTTCACTAAATTTTCAATGATTTGAAGTTTTGAACATGTTTCAACATTGATACGTATATGAACATTTTAGAATACATACGAATGCAAAACAGTACAAAATTAACACAAATAACTGCATATACGTGCGTTTTGAACAGCATATATATGCATATTTGTGAAACTTTTTCACCTCAAGGCACCTTAGGTTCTGGGCAACCTGCCTATGCATTGGATGCTGAGCGCCAGGCCAGCCACCTTGGGGCTGACTAGCATTTTTTTGAAACATTTCTCTCTCTCTCTCTCT